>CM035846.1:186471515-186754557 GCA_020510985.1 Pholidichthys leucotaenia
GCGGGGGGGGGGGGGGGTCACGGTCCGGACGCGGCGCACGGACTGGATACGGTTCGTGTGCCACGGTGTACTACGCACAGTTGTAGTTTACTGATCAGTCAAAAGTCATTTTTGATTACAATTTTCAGGGATAAAGAATAATTCAGGTTATAACACTGACCTGTCCACAACAGCAGTGTCGCTGGCGAACTTCTCTTCCTCATTGTCAGACGAACATGACACTGGTCCGCTTGTTACGGACTCGTGGTTCTGGTCACGCGACCCGGTCAAACCATAATTCCATTATTGCGGTTTTGCGCTTCCATGATTGCGGTTTTGGCGAACGATTTTTCAAAACAAGTAAGAACAGTAGTAAGAAAAAAAGACTGGCGAACGCGTGTGTCACCCAGCGGCTAAAACAAAACGGATTTTGCGAGGGAGGTACGCTTTCGAACTACTGTGCTTCAATTGGCTGGCTGTATTCGCAGCCGTTGGTAGGCGGGTCCTTCTTGCTAGGTTTTCAGTCATTGGTTCTTCAAGGTTTCAGAAACCCAATTCAAGGCTCTTATTAGTCGAATGAGAGGTCAATCAAATCTAAACCAATCAAAGCACTCCTTTGGCTTTCTGTTCACGGCTGTGTCTGTAGTGGAAGAACGGAAATGTGCCTCCTAGGACGCCCTCGTGCACCCTAGGACGCAGAGACGTGTCCGCCCGCGGTACACCGAAGTGCAAGAGGTTAAAACTTTAATGCTAAGATTGAGGCGATGCTTACATCGTCGCGCTGGGGCGATACTGAAGCCAAATAATGATCTGAACCTTGAGGGTGTGACTGGCAAAGAGTGAGCATTGTCGCTGTATTGTAAGTGTTTTTTATAGATGCGAGAAGATTATTTTATTATTCGGCCTAAACCGTTGCATTTTTGACCCTCTAAACGTTAGCCAAAACGCATTTTTTTCACACACACATCAGACCCAGTGAAAAAAAATTTGTAAACTGGAAAAAATGTGTCCCATGCTGAAAATTTATCCAGCGTATAGTTGATAGGTCCCACATTTGTAGGTTGTAGGGTCTTCCCATGAATTTTTTTTTTTTTTTGTTTGTTTTTTTTTTTAAACCTTTGGAGCCACCTTTTTTTTTTTTTGCTTGTTTGTTTTTAAACCAATCAGCTGATTGCTGGAACCACAGAGCTCAGCAGTTTTCCATGATAAATCAGTCTCAGGGAAAAAGCACACTCCATGCACTTTTTTTTTCCCCACTTTATTGAAAATAACTTGCAAATAATAATATGAGCGTTGTGGCTCCATTGTAAGTGGTTTGTTCTTTATTGATCACACGCAGTGAGAAGAGGGATTTAGAGACAGAAGATTTTCTGGCTCAGGATGATGACTGGCTTGTCAGCCAATTTAGGTTTCCACAGGCAGTCCTTGTGGAACTGTGCTCGGCGCTACGGCTACTCTTGGAGTGCAACACGGCAACAAGCCTTGCGCTGCCCATCCCAGTGCAGGTGCTGACAACTCTGGGGTTTCTGGAAACGGGCATTCCAGTAGGAGTAGGAGTCCTGCTGGAAAATGAAATCAGCTTCTCCATAAAGCTTGTCAGCAGTGGGAAGCATGAAGTGCTCTAAAATTTCCTGGTAGACGACTGTGCTGACTTGGGTCTTGATAAAACACAGAGGACCAACACCAGCAGATGACATGGTTCCTCAAATCATCACTGACTGTGGAAACTTCACAGTAAACCTCAAGCAACTTAGATTCTGTGCCTCTCCTCTCTTTCTCCACTCTGGGACTTTGACTCTGGAACTTTGAAGCGCTTCATGCTTCCCTCTGCTGACGAGCTTTATGGAGAAGCTGATTTCATTTTCCAGCAGGACTTGGCCCCCCCCCCCCCCCCCCCCCCACACACACACACACACACAGAGCCAAAAGTATCAAAACCTGGTTTAATGACCATGGCATCACTGTGCTTGATTGGCCAGCAAACTCTCCTGACCTAAACACCATAGAGAATCTGAGTATTGTCAAGAGGAAGATGAGGGACGCCAGACCCAACAATGCAGACGAGCTGAAGGTGACTATCAAAACAACCTAGACCTTCATAACACCTCAGCAGTGCCACAGGCTGATCACCTCCATGCCACACCACATTGATACAGTAATTAATCCAAAAGGAGCCCTGACCAAGTATTGAGTGTGTACATGGACATACTTTTAAGTCGGCCAACATTTCTAGTAAACTATTTTTTTTAAAATTAATTTTATGTAATATTCTAACTTTTGAGAAACTGAATTTTGGGTTTTCATGGGCTGTAAGCCATAATCATCAAAATTACAATAAACACTTGAAATATATCTCTGTGTAATGAATTTGTATAATACGTACAGTATATGGGTTTCGCTTTCTGAAACGAGTGACCAAAAATATTGAACTTTTTCATGATATTCAAATTTTTTAAGATGTACCTGTATGGTGGTATACAAACAGGTTAGAAAATATCAAGTGTCACGTTTTGTCTTGCAGGATTATTTTTTTTTTTTTTTTTTTTTTTTTTTTTGGTCATGGTTTACATAAATGACAATATTTTTTTTTTTTTTGTATTTTTATTCGTGGGTTTTTTTTCTGTTGAGAGTAGGGAAGGGGGAAAATTGTCTGATTTCAAGAAGGTTGTACAGTTGTAGTGGTCTTAATTATTACTGTATTTCTTTCAGATTAATTTGGAAAAATGCTTTTTAATGACACAATTTTCTGTTTTTTGTAATGTTTTCTCAAATTCTGTGCTTCATTTTGACGTCATATTTTTAATGACACATTTAGGTAATTTGGCCGTCATGCTCTGGTCCACCAATCTCACCTGACTTTGTGTTTCTGTAGGAACACCATCTCCAGCGGGCCATCTCAGCACAGCAGGTGTATGGCGAGAAGCGAGACAATATGGTCATCCCAGTCCCAGAGGCAGAGAGCAACATCACCTACTATGACTCCCTCTACTCTGGGGATTACAAGATGCCAAAGCAGCTAATTCACATACAGCGTGAGTGGACCCTTCTAATGGGAAATATGTGATGCAGAAAGTGGAGAAAATGAGTGCAACGTTGTAGATTATGAACCTCAGTTGTTTTCATTAGGCTATAATGGTGTTCCCTTCAGTTATTCTGAATGTGTTAAATGACACATGGGGTACGCTGAGCAGAATTGCACAGAGGAGAGAGTGGAGAATTTTACAACGGTGTGCTTGCCTTTTCATTTGAAAATGTGGATGCTAAAAGCTGCACCTTTTTTTATTAGATCAATTTCATGGATCGAGAGCAGAGTATCTTCTGAATGGACACTAAAACTACCATGCTGCATTAAAATTGAATTACGTAATGAATAAGTTTCTTGGTTACAGAAAGTTGGCTGAGATATGAGAAGTTTTAAAGTGATCTCATCCAACAGCATGCAAGTTCTTTGATAAAGCTCCTATTGTTGGCAGTGATTTATCCACATTAACTAGTTCAGTAGTAAAATTTTAAAGAATGAATGTTATATTGCTTATTTTAGTTACGATGCTCATGCCGGTATTTGTTGCAATCATTCTCTTGAAGAAAATCAATTTACGTAGGCACAGGCACTGTTATCAGTTCGAAGGCAGCTGTTTTGTCCTTTCAGAAAAGCTGTCAGACTAATTTCAGCATCTTTCATTTGGAGTCTAGACATTTAGAACCTGTAGAAAAATCACTTTGGATCTTTGAAAGTTGATTTTAACCTATGCTGCTATTAAAAGTGTATGTGGCAGTTTTCCAGCAATGTCTAGACCAAAAGCTAATAGAATTTTACTAGTGAGGGTGAGAGCCATCCTGCCATTTTACTCTCACCAATAACCTCATATTTTGTTTGCCATGCTTCATAGGCATCTCAAGATGATGTGCTGTAATTAAATCTGAACTGAGGTTTTCGTTTTAAAGCTGAAGCAGCAGGTACTTTGATCCATGCTGTTTTTTCAGCAATTGTAAGTACATTACATGTGCAGGCTTGGCGGCAGTAAGTTTAATTGGGTTTTTGGCAAGCATTTTGCATTTGGCAAGGATTTTGGCTGCCCCGATTAAATTAACATGATTGTGATATTGACAGTAATTTCTGTCATTTCCAAGTTTGGGATCAATAAAGTACATCTATCTAAAATGTGGGCTCTGTTGCATATCAAATCAAGCATTTTCTCAACCAACAGCCAGCCGACCATCAGGAGGCAAATGCACATTAGAGCAACGTTAAACTGCAGAGCTGACAACTGAGCGCACCATGCAGTGGCAGCATTAAGTTTTCAATAGCGGACTGGTGTGATGGTGAAACACAAACCAGATGTCGGGAGCAGAAGGTGACAGTACAGCAACACGTGGAGGCGAGGAGCTAGTGTTTCGAAAGGATCATCTGTTGTCTGGACATGTTTTGGATTCAGGGCAAGTGATGCTGACTAAAAAGAAATTATATGTAAAGAGTGCCATAGAGCTGTGTCTGCATCACAGGGCAACACAACTAACTTATTCAACCGCCTGCAAAAACACCACAAACACAAGTACAATAAATGCATGAAGGCTAAAGCGAATGTCACTTCACTAAATCAGTTTGTGTCTGGCACCGACCTAGGCAACCATAATATCCAACCCTTTATGTGGCGCTGAACAGGAAATGGAACAACATTAACACAAGTCCTAACAAAATAAAAGTGAAAGTGCTTGCACACAGCGTGTCTCTTGTAAATATGAAAGCTATTCAATGCTGATATGGAAAAATGATAGTAATTATGTGTAGTGTTGGGTTCATTTTGCAACCCTGTCCGTAAAAACTGAGGCGACAGAACAACCATTTAACCATAGACCGGTGTATTCCAATCAATCACTGATGTGTGCTGAGGGGCAATAAAAGACTAGGGATGAGCCAGTACCACTTTTTCAAGTCCGATACAGATCCAAAACCAATACCATCTGTCTTAAGTACAGAACATACTTTGGTAATGACTGGCTGCATTTTGCACACATAAAAACAGTTGTGAAAAAATTTAGACACCCCTTTAAATATTCAGTTAAGAAATGTTGACATATCTAGGTCTGATTTTGTATTTGTTTTTCTTTGCATTTTTTAAAATTATTTTAGCCATTTTAAGTGGGAATGAAGGTGGGAATGTCATAAAGATGGGGGTGTCCTAATCTCACTATTTGTTTAGAATTAAATTTTACAGAATATTTGAAAAAGTATTTAATTTTTAATTTAGTTATTACGTGAATCTCCCAGTATTTTTAACATTGACACAACCCAGCCCAGGGACACAACGGCAGGATATCTGGGGAGAGCAGGATTCGAACCGCCAACCATGTGGTTATTGGACGACCTGCTCTACCTCCTGAGCCACTGCCATCCCCATTAAATATCCATATCCAAATATGTAAAAAAAAAAAAAAGGGCTTATGCAGGGTGTCCTAATTTTTTTACAACTGTAAATCTAAAAGTCAAGCAAGAAATATATTTCATATTTGACTCAGTTCAGCAATGCTGCTGCTTTTTTTTTAATTTAAACTTTACTTCATTGACGCTTAAAGGGCTGATGACACGATTTTGACATTTTTTAGGATGATGTGTAAATCCAAAAGTCATCGTCGATGATCAATATATTTACAAACGCGCCTGCGTAAACTTTTTATCATAAAAAAAACGCTGCCGCTGACTGGACTGTGGTGCCGCCCACCGAATTAAGGGCAGCACCCCCATGACGTCAGTGACAGAACGGTCACCGGTGTTGACTGGAATGACAGCAGCTTTGTAGCTCACAGTTTCTCTGGTTTCTTGTTTTAATTTTACTGCTGCGCCTTCGCGTTGTCGCAGGCTTAGATAAACAGCAGGCGTGAAAGACCACATCACACGCTTCAGCTCCCAACTGTCAACAGCCTCCTTGTGCGCTTTTATGCAGGAGGAGAGCATGAGGAGGGGAAGGATTAATGGATTTACACGCAGCTTTGACCTATTTTCTCTGATCGCATGCTGACTCTCGCCGGTTCGGCCACATCCCCGCTCTAATTATCACCAGCTGATTCCTCTCCCGCTGATCATGTTTCCCGGTCCTCGCCCAGGTGCTTCTCATCACACAATCACCAGCGGTGCGTGTACTTCACGGCCGTTTGCCAGTCATCTGTGCTGTTTGTCTGCCAGTATTTTCAGCACTCTTAGGATGTGTTAGTCACTCCATGTTCACTGTGGTCTCGTACGTCCTTGAAGCGATGTCGGCTCTGGGGCACAACTGTGGCTAACACGTCTCCTCATTTGTTCTCTGGGCAATGCCGGCCCCCGAACGCCACCAGTAAGTGTGTTTGTGTTTTTTGTACGTCTTCACCTTTTAGGGAATTCTTTCTGTATTAAATGTGCTGTGGTGAACCCTGCACGTAAATCAGAGTTATTTCATCCTCCCTGTCCGTGCCCTGCGTAAGGGCGCACAGAGGGTCATGATGAATGGATTTACTTGCAGAATTCAACACAGCACATGTATTGAACATAAGAATGATGACAACAGTTTCCAAAAAGGTGAAGACTTACAAAAAAACAAACACTTACAGTTTGCGTTCGGGGCTGACATCGCCCAGCAAATATGGAGAGAAGATGTGTTAACCACGGTTGCGCCCCAGGGCCGACATCACTTCAAGGGGCGCAACAGAACCACGGCTGTGTGGAGTGGCTAACACATCGTGATAGTGTTGGCAATATTGGCTGGCTAACAACACGGCAAATGATGCACACAAAACATGAACAGCTGACTGTCAAAGAGAGAGGGCGTGTGTGTTCAGACTGGCGAATCTTGGACAGTGCCCACCTGAAAGTGGCTCAGTGTTGCACATAAAACACATGTACAAAACAACAAGAACTCTAAATATAATCCATAATAAACTCGATGCCTGAGCTACAGAGAATACACTATGATTTTATTGAAAAATTGGGTTTAAATAAATTATATTTATGAACAAATAATTTGTTGTAATATCTGTAACAAAAGAATAACACTCGGTGTTCCCCTGCTGTGTTTGTCACTGCTGCTGCTGCAGCGGGCATATGTGCCTCACCACCGTCATTCTGAGTGTGACTCGCTTGGCACGGCTCAAACCTATATGGTCTGATGCCCCCAGATTCTTTTCGGAACTATAATCATCGGAAGATTGGACAACACAAACCAATTCCAGACTACATGTGCTGGAATCATCGTCGATGTTTTCAGCCGCTTCCATGCTGTGTGTACAATGAGCAGCCAAGTGCTGTGTTCTGTCGATGACATAACTACATGGCAGCGGGGTTTTCCAGCCACTGACGTAATTGGTGACGTGGCGCTCATGAAAACGTTGGATATTCGTGTGGGGAAAAAAAGCCTGTTTGACTTAGAACTGCACAGACCAAGCTATTTTGTCATATTGTATTATGTGTTGAAAAATTAGAGGAAGTCAAAAACGTGTCATGAGCACTTTAAAGCTGGGATTTCTGATAAATGTCTTGCGATAAATGTGCATACATCCTTGTACTTACAGTAACTGGGACCACTGCCAGAAAAACACTTCCGGTGTGGCAGCATGTACCGAGGCTCCAAATACTCAATTAAACACCGGAAACCCCCGTTTTCCACAAGAGCAAAGGGCTGGTCGTCAAGCACATAAATTGGACAATTTTATCTGGCATCATCTTTGCTTTTTTGCTCTCAGGAGGTAGTTTGTCACGTTTCGGAAAGAGTCCAGCGGTATCTGTTGCAGCGCAGGATTTCTCTTCCTTGTACTCGGCGCTTGGCAGAATTCGGCATATTCCTTACCATGATTTTCCCTAATCAAGTTTGTAGTGTTAAAATTGGAAATGCTGGTACCACCCCGCGAAACAGTTGTATTGCACATTAATTGCTAATTGCATTCTGCAGTCCTGCTTTTTTTCTTTCTTCACTCTGAAGTAATTCCACACTGCAGACATGTTGACATGTTCAGGCAAGTCCCACCCACTGCGGCGCAGCTCCTAGTGACCGTTTGTCTATGGCAAGCCGCGCACAGCGTGGATGTGAACGGTTACTGCACTTTCATTTTAATATCATTGTTAATGTGTCAGATCAGCAAATGACTTTTATTCCTTACCAATACCAATCCAGGCAAAATGGCTGGATGGAACCTGATACGATACTTTGTGTCAGATCGACTCATCTCTATAAAAGACCTGTAAAAATGCCAGTGACTTCCAGCTAAGTGGGTAGCATCACCAGCCTCCAGGCTGACCGGTGCGATTGTGTGACATCAGTGATATGAGGACGTGAAATTTGATACCTCGGAGAAATGCACCATTATCTGTGGGAGATCAGAACTGTCTTCTCAAAGTTTGAAAAAGCCATTGAGGGTTTTTGAGGTGTTAATTTATGCTAATGGAACCTGCAATTATGGCTCGCCAATTGTAGTTTAAAAGCTGCTTCAGTTTCCACCAAACAGTACAGTCTAATTCAGTTTGATGCATTGTCAATTGTATTTCAATTTTCGAAAGTCGTGTAGGGTACAAAAAACAGACCCCATACCTTTTCAGTTTTTGGCAGCATTCTTTGTCCAGTGTATCCACTATCCCTCCTCTGCACATGTCCAAACAGTCTGTCTTGCCTCTCTTTAGCACTCAAATTTTCTACCTGAGCTGTCCCTCTAATATACTCATTTGTAATCTTGTCCCTTCTAGTCACTCCTACTGAGAATCTTAGTATGTCAAATCAACCAGCTTCACCTTCAGTACTTTTTTTTTTCCCAGTGCCACTGTCGCCAAACCATACACCAAACAAATTCTTACTGCTGTCTTGTAAACCTCCCCTTTCACGCTTGCAATCATTTTGTTGGTTTTGTTCCGATTGTTTTTGTGAAACTTGTTACCAGGGTTTACTATACACTGGTGATGAGCATATTGCAATTTGGTTCTGATCGGATGATTTTTGCAGGAGTTGTAGATGTGCAGCAGAAAGTCTTAAGCTCTCTCTCCGCGGATGCGGCGGGCCAGCTGGATGTCTTTGGGCATGATGGTGACCCTCTTGGCGTGGATGGCGCACAGGTTGGTGTCCTCAAAGAGACCCACCAGGTAGGCCTCGCTGGCCTCCTGCAGAGCCATGATGGCGGAGCTCTGGAAGCGCAGGTCGGTCTTGAAGTCCTGAGCGATCTCCCTCACCAGGCGCTGGAAGGGCAGCTTACGGATGAGCAGCTCCGTGGATTTCTGGTAGCGACAGATCTCTCTGAGCCACGGTACCGGGCCCGTAACGGTGAGGCTTCTTCACTCCGCCGGTGGCCGTAGCGCTTTTTCGAGCAGCCTTGGTGGCCAGCTGCTTCCTGGGGGCTTTTCCTCCAGTAGATTTACTGACGGTCTGCTTGGTTCTTGCCATCGCTCTTTATTATTCTCTTATATTTCTTGCACGCCGCCTAAACTCCAGCCCGGCACCCGCGTCGTTTTCGCTTCAGTTTCTCCTGGTATGTCGAGTTTCTCCATTAGCACCAGGTGGCGGTTGAGTGCTAGCTAGCTCTTCCCTGCTGTATTGTCTTCTGCTGTAAACAGAGGCTCAGTCCGCTGACTCGGGAGACCTTTGGGGCGATCTGTGTGTCCGTGATATACAGTATATAGAGTGAAAGGTGTGCCGGATCAGAAAGTTATCACCGGATCAGAAAGGAGAAGGAAGATAAAGACTCAGAATTGAGCCGCTGTTGCAAAAGGCAGCCAACTCGTGTGGTGCCGGAACCGGAAGGGATGATGTCCTGTTTCACCTCAATTAATAAACAGTAACTGTTTTGTGAAATCAACTCCTCCTACAGCTTTGTTACAAATGTTTTGAAACTTGGTACCAGGGTTTGATATACATTGATGTGCATATTGCAATTTGACTCTGATCGGATGACCTTGAGGTCAAGGTCAGAGGTCATATTTTCCTTAAATCTTGTAAACGCAATTACCACTGAAAGAAATAATGTAGGCTTTTCAAATCAATACAGTAATTGTATCTAAGTAGTTGTATCTATCGACCAGTTGCTCTCACATCTCATGTAATGAAGGTCCTGGAGAGACTGGTCTTAGCCCACCTGAGGCTGCAGGTGAAGATGTGGCTGGACCCTCTGCAGTTTGCATATCAGCCCCATTTAGGAGTTGAAGACACTGTCATCTACCTGCTGCAATGAGCCCATTTGCACCTGGATGGCGGAGGAGACACTGAGAATCACATTCTTTGATTGATTTATTTATTTGTTTTTCCCAATGCCTTAAATGCCATCCAGCCATTGCTGCTGGGTGATGGGGGTTGACAGCTCTGTGATCTCCTGGATTACTGACTACCTGACAGGCAGGCCACAAAGTGTTTCCTCTGGCTTAAAGACCATGGTGCGGTGGCAACATGTTTTTCTGGAGGAGGGGGCAGAAAACGCATGACACAATTGTAACCGTCCATCCATCCATCTTCTACTGCTTTTCCGGAGGTCCAGGTCGCAGAGGTAGCAGTTGAAGCAGAGAAGCCCAGACTTCCCTCTCCCCAGCCACCTGCTCCAGCTCTTCAGAGAGGATACCAAGGCATTCCCAGACCAATTGGGAGACATAGTCTCTCCAGCAAGTCCTGGGTCTGCCCCAGGGTCTCCTCCAAGTGGGATGTGTTCAAAACACCTCAAGTGGGAGGCGTCCAGGAGGCATCCTGATCAGATGCCTAAACCACCTCAACTGGCTCCTTTCAATATGGAGGAGCAGCGGCTCTACTGTGAGCCTTTCCCAAATGACTGAGATCACTTTCAGATGACTGATTTCTATTGTGTAGATCTCGTTTATTTGTTTTTTAATGTCCTTAATTTTGAGCGAGTCATTAGAATGAGTGTTGTCTTTGTGCTCTTTTTCTAGTTTCTTAAGTTCTGACTCTAATATTAGTTTTTCTTGTCTGTTTCTTTTGGAGTGCCAGTTTTGCGATAATCTTTCCCCTTATTACAGCTTTGCATGCGTCCCACAGTATTAAAGAGGATACTTCTCCATTATCATTTTCTTCCAAATATCTGAGAATATCTGATTCCAATTCATCTTTCAGTGGTCCTTTCAGCACATTTGAATTTAACTTCCAAGAAAATGTAAATTGTAATGTAATGTCCATTTCAATAATGGCACCTCTCTTTGCTCCAACGCTACTCAGATGCTCTTTTATTCTTCTGCTCATTTGTTTTGTTTTTTCTTTTAATTTCTCTTTTTCTTTGACTTAAAAAAGGGTGTTGTAGTAATTTTTTTCCAATGTTGTCAAAAAACAAAAGGAATGTGATGAAAATGTATACAATGCAATGCTGTAATGACATGTATACCCTTTACAAAAACTTAAATAAAAAAAAATGCAACATTTCCTGAGCAATGAAATTCTTCCTCTGCTCTACGAACAAATGCCAAGGTAATGGATAAGGTAATAACACACCTAATACTAATGAATACTAATAACACACATTAGGCAATTAGGACAGTTAAAGCAGAATAACTAGAAACAAGAAGAATGAAAAACGAAAATTTACTGGATGACTGTAATGGACAATGGTATATTAATATCAGAGATGATACAAATATGATATGGCATAAGCCAATGTACAGTGTGCAAATGAGCAATGTACAAATTAGCACCCAGTGTGAGAATTTCTCTGTAATAATACCCAGTACACTGTACAATGATAATTTAGCTGCAGAGATGATGGGGACATGAGATGGGGTGAGACTATGTACACTGTGCAAATTTAGCAACCACTGAGTGAATTCCTATTTACAAAGTTGTGCTGGAGTTTGTCATTTATTCAGGAGTCTGATGGCAGTGGGAAAGAAGGAGTTTTTTTAGTCTAGATGTTCTGCATTTCACACTTATGTACCTCTGGCCTGAGTAGAAGTGTGAATGTTCTGTGCTGGGGGTGGGTGGGGTCCTGGAGGATGGTGGCAGCTCTCCTTGGAACTCTGCGGTGGTAGATGCTCTGCAGAGAGGGGAGTGGAGTCCTGATGATCTTCTCCGCTGTCTTCATCACTCTGCAGGCGTTTGCAATCCACAGGGATGAGAATCCTCCGCGGATCCGAGGAATTCCTCGGATTTGATCATGTCTAGGGTCATTCTTGTGAATCGTCTAAATTCGAAGAGAATTTTTTTTTTGGGGGGGGGGGTCTGTTATGAGCGGCGAGTCGTATTTTCGATCGGCTGCTCAAATCCACCGCGCAGAACGCACTACCCAGCGAGATCAGTAATGTAATGTAACAAGGCCACTGATTGGCTGATACTTATTGAAGCAACCAATTGACGATTTTGTTATTCCTTTGTCATATCCCACACGTGGAGCGAAATGCAAATGGCGGACAATTCAATCAACGGAGTTTTCCCGATTTCGTGAAAACGGTGAAGCTAAAACTCACGAAAGACAACAAAGCAAGAAGAAAGGGATAAGGAACAAGTTTCGTTGGGAATGTCTCGAAAAAAAACCTCTCAAAATTGTGGCTACAAGGAGATCGAATTACTCGCTCGTGCTGCGTTCAAAACGATCGATGGACATGGTTAAATTCAGATGCCAGTCAAAGTTCATCACAATCGGCCCCGATTACAGCAATTAGTGATCGGAAGACACATTCCGAGGTAAGATTTTTTTCTCGTTATAAGTAATGTACTTGAGAATTTTTGCGTAATGAATTTATGAAATAGCATGTGTAAGTTGTGACGTCATGCCTGTTTTGAAACACTAATTGATAATTTGAAACACTAAACATCTTTTAGGTTTTACTTACTTTCTTAGATTATCTTTCAAATATTAAAATATACTAATATGCAACTTTTTTATATTCCTAGTAACACTAACAAATGCACACATTAATAAATCAAAATGCTTGCGGAATGTCGGTATATTTTAATAAATGGGTGATGGACTTGGTGATGGAATTTTGTTAATATTTATAATTTATTTTACTTGGTTAAATTATTTTGTCTGTTCTAGAACTATGTAAATGTAATTCTGTGTCAGTTCTAGGGGTGGCTGTGGCGCAGGTGTAGTGTGACCGACTACTGATCGGAGGGTCATGGGTTCGATTCCCACTCTGTCTGAAGTCTGCATGTCAAAGTGTCCTTGAGCAAGACACTGAACCCCCAGTTGCTCCTGGTGGCCAGGCTAGCACCTGTGTGTGTGTATGGCGGCTCTGCCGCCATCAGTGTGTGAATGTGTGCATGAATGGGTGGATAGCAGGATCTGTAAAGCGCTTTGGTCATCCAGAGATGAGAAAAAGCGCTATATAAGTGAATACCATTCTAAACATATTAAATGGTAGTAAAATATAATTTAGTATTATTACATCAGCATACCATTCAGATATAAATTTACACGTGATGCAGCAGCAGATTAAAAAGGTAAACTGTAAATGCATTTGTACTTACTTCTAACTTTAAATATAAGACCACATTTGAGCATTCTAAAACACCAGATTTCGTTAACGCCTCCCAGACCCCCCGCCAAGGCTCCGCCTTGGATCCGGCTTGGGGGACGCAGGCCTAACTAAGACCCCCGGCTTAGTTTCCTCTTTTTTTCCCAAACCCCATTCTCATCCCTGAATACAGGGCAGTATTGCTGCCGTACCACGCAGTGATGCAGTTGGTCAGGATGCTCTCGATGATGCAGCTGTAGAAATTGTTGAGGATCTTGGGGGACATGCCAAACTTCTTCAGCCTCCTCAGAATGTACAGCCGCTGTTGAGCTCTCTTGACCAGCTCTGTGGTGTTGTGCTCACGTAAGGTCCTTGCTGATGTGGATGCCCAGGTATTTAAAGCTGCTCACCCTCTCCACCTTGAGCTCCTGGATGAACAGCGGCTGATGGGGTCTGCTCCTCCCCTTTCTCATGTCCACTTTCATCTCCTTGGTGTTGTCCATGTTGAGGGTGAGGTTATTGTCTTCACACCATGACACCAGGCTGGGCACTTCCCTCCTGTAGGATGCTTCATCACCACCAGTGATGCATCCTATCACTGTCGTGTTATCCACAAACTTTAAGATGATATTGTCCTTGTGGGAGGCAACACGGTCATGGGTGAGGATGGGGCTGAGAACACAACCCTGTGGGACAACTGTGTTGGTGATGATGCTGGCTGAGGGCCTGTTACCCATCCTGGCAGACTGGGCCTGCCCCTCAGGAAGTCCAGTAGCCAGTCACAGAGGGTGAGGTGCAGGCCAAGTAAAGACAGTTTGTGGGGGAGGACTGTGTTGAAGGCGGAGCTGTAATCAACAAAGAGCATCCCGATGTAGGAGTCTTTATCTTCCAGGTGGGAGAGAGAGTAATGGAGTGCTGCAGCAATGGCATCTGAGGTGGACCTATTGGGCCGGTAGGCATACTGCAGGGGGTCCAGGGTATCTGGTATGCTGTCCTGAATGAGGGGCAGCACTACTCTCTCGAAGCACTTCATGATGATTGGAGTGAGAGCTACCGGCCTGTAAGCATTCCGACAGGTCGGCGGGCTCTTTGTGGAGAGTGAAAACGTCAGTCAGCTCGGCAGTGCATGCTCTGAGAGCCCATTCAGGGATGTTGTCTGGTCCTGCTGCCTTGCGGGGGTTGATATTCCTCAGTGCTCTATTTACCTGGCCTGATGAGACATTGAGTGGGGGCGGGGGTGTGCGTTTGTCTCTCCTCTCTGCGCTGTAGCTGGAGGTTTCAAAGCGGGTGTAAGATGTTGAACTCATCCGGCAGGCTGTCTGTGGAGCTAGTGGTGTTGCTGTAAGTTTTTGTAGAGGGTATACATGTCATTTCAGCATTGTATTCTTTACATTTTCATCACATATTCCCGTTTTTTTTTTTTTTTGACAAGATTGAAAAAAAATGATTACAACACCCTTTTCTTAAGTGAAAGAAAAGAAAAATTAAAAAAAAAAAAACAAAACAGAAGAACAAAAGAACATCTGAGTAGCATTGGAACAACGAGAGGTGCCATTATTGAAATGGTGTTTGTCAAAGATTAGATCTGATGGAAGACACACATGCGTTCCAGGGTTGCCAAAAGTTCAAGAACCCATCCATGTTCTGTCTCAGTGCAATTGTCAACTTTTCCATCAAATAAATGTCCCGAATCACGTTAATCCAATCTTCAGGTACAGGACAGTCTCTCGACATCCATTTTTTTGTTAGTGCTTTTTTATTTGCCAATATTAAAACATTGAATAAGAATTTTTCTCCTCGTCTTTCCAGTGATTCCGGTAGTAAACCCAAATACAAAGTTACAAAAGAATATTGTCTGTACATTAGTCCAGTATTGGTGGATAACTGGGCAAGACCAAAACACATGAAAATGATTTGCAGTCTTTTCACCACACAGGCGCCAGCAATTCAACCCTTTACGAGTAAATTTGTTTTGTGCAGGTGTTCTGAAAAATCTTAACAAATTTGTCCATCCAAATTCTCTCCACAGCAGGGATGAGGTACTTTTCCACTGTTTATTTAGTTTTTCCCATATTTCCAGTTGTAAAATGAAATTCCCCTCTTTTCCCATTTTTCTTTTATATATGATGTGTTGTCTCCTTTTAAATCTTGAAGGCCATGGTATATTTTAGAAATGTATCTGATCCCTGGGATCCCTTTATATGCTATTAAGAAGACCTTCAGAGCACCTGACTGGGCCCTTTCCAAATTCTCCTTTTTTTTTTTTTTTTTTTTTTTTTTTTTAAGTATTTTGTTTATGTGGTGTCTAAGCTGAAAGAACCTGTAAAGGTCTTGATTTATTAGACCTTGTTTTAAAGTTTGCCCTTTAAAAAAATTGTAATATTTTATCAGTCTGTTCTGTTTCCACTTTTTAAATCTAGTGTCTGTTTTATTAGGAGTAAAATCCTGATCATAGGAAATCCATTGCAATAATCGATAGGGTTCTTTAGTTTGATTCTCTCTATCTTAAATCAAAGGTCTCTATCCACAGGTTAGTGTTATTCAAATGTTTAGGTAAGGCATTATTCCCTATTATCGCCTGTAGGGGAATGTCACTTATTTGGCATTCTGTCTCCTTCCATTGTACAGTGTAGAATGGGTTACATACTGTATCTCTACTAAAGTTTTTATTTGCTTGGCTTTAAAATAGTCTATTTGGCAGCGCGAGCCCACCTTTGTCTTTGTTTAGCTGTAGGGTTCTATACCTGATTCTTGGTCTCTTGCCCTGCCATATGAATCTTGAGATCCTTCTGTCCAGTTCTTGCCATGTTTTTTTTGCGAGGTTCTACCGGTATTGTTTGGAAAAGGTATAGAAGACGTTGAAGTATATTCATTTTGACAGCTTCAGTTCTTTCTGCAGTACCCAAGAATGGTATCATATTCCATCTTGCTAGATCAGATTTTATTTTTGTCATCAGTGGATCATAGTTTAGAGTTATAATTTTGTTGAGTTGTTTCGGGATATTGACCCCCAGATATTTCATAGATTCCATCTCCCAGTTGGTTTTGAATTTGCTTAGTAAATATTGATTTGGGTTATAGTTGAATGTTAAAATTTGGGTTTTATGCATGTTTAATTCGTACCCCGATAACTCTCCATACTCTGAAAAAGCTTAGATTAGTTCTGGAAAAGAGGTGTCCGGCTGCCCCAGGTATATTAAAATGTCATCGGCAAAGAGTGCTATTTTATGTTCCTTCTGACCAAGTGTAATACCTTGAATTTTTTTTATTCTGCCTTATCTATTGGCTCAGAGGTTCTATGAAGATTGCTACGCGCAGTGGAGACAAGGGGCAGCCCTGACGACATCCTGCCTCCAGTTCAAAAGATAATTTACCGTTGATCCTTAGTTTAGCTGTTGGTTTTTTTATATAATGCCTGGATAGTTCTAATGAAGTTATGAAAATTGAAACTGGACAAGATTCTATATAGGAAAGACCAGTCAACCAAATCAAATGCTTTTTCAGCATCTAATCCCAGTATGGCTGCATTTAAATTATATTTTTTTATATGCTGAATTATGTGTAAAGTGCCTCTGATGTTGTCTTTGTCTTATAAAACCTGTTGGGTCTAAATGAATTAAGTCTGTCAGTATATTTTCTAACCTTTTGGCAAGGATGGCAGTAAAAAGTTTATAGTCCTGATTTAACACACTGGTTGGTCTGTAGTTGGAGCAGTCTAATGCCACATTTCCACTATATACAGTGGGGTAAAAAAGTATTTAGTCAGCCACCAATTGTGCAAGTTCTCCCACTTAAAAGATGAGAGAGGTCTCCAATTTTCATCATAGGTATACCTCAACTATGAGAGACAAAATAAGAAAAAAAAAAATCCAGAAAATCACATTGAAGGATTTTTAATGAATTAATTGGTAAATTCCTCAGTAAAATAAGTATTTGGTCAATAACAAAAGTTCATCTCAATACTTTGTTATATACCCTTTGTTGGCAATGACAGAGGTCAAACGTTTTCTGTAAGTTTTCACAAGGTTTTCACACACTGTTGCTGGTATTTTTGCCCATTCCTCCATGCAGATCTCCTCTAGAGCAGTGATGTTTTGGGGCTGTCACTGGGCAACACAGACTTACAACTCCCTCCAAAGATTTTCTATGGGGTTAAGATCTGGAGACTGGCTAGGCCACTCCAGGACCTTGAAATGCTCCTTACGAAGCCACTCCTTCGTTGCCCGGGCGGTATGTTTGGGATCATTGTCATGCTGAAAGACCCAGCCACATTTCATCTTCAATGCCCTTGCTGGTGGAAGGAAGTTTTCACTCAAAATCTCACGATACATGGCCCCATTCATTCTTTCCTTTACACGGATCAGTCGTCCTGGTCCCTTTGCAGAAAAACAGCTCTAAAGTATGATGTTTCCACTCCCATGCTTCACAGTAGGTATGGTGTTCTTTCTCCTCCAAACACGACAAGTTGAGTTTTTACCAAAAAGTTCTATTTTGGTTTCATCTGACCATATGACATTCTCCCAATCCTCTTCTGGATCATCCAAATGCTCTCTAGCAAACTTCAGACGGGCCTGGACATGTACTGGCTTAAGCAGGAGGACACGTCTGGCACTGCAGGATTTGAGTCCTTGGCGGCATAGTGTGTTTCTGATGTAGCCTTTGTTATTTTGGTCCCAGCTCTCTGCAGGTCATTCACTAGGTCCCCCCGTGTGGTTCTGGGATTTTTGCTCACTGTTCTCGTGATCATTTTGACCCCACGGGGTGAGATCTTGCATGGAGCCCCAGATGGAGGGAGATTATCAGTGGTCTTGTATGTCTTCCATTTTCTAATAATTGCTCCCACAGTTGATTTCTTCACACCAAGCTGCTTACCTATTGCAGATTCAGTCTTCCCAGCCTGGTGCAGGTCTACAATTTTGTTTCTGGTGTCCTTTGACAGCTCTTTGGTCTTGGCCATAGTGGAGTTTGGAGCCTGACTGTTTGAGGTTGTGGACAGATGTCTTTTATACTGATAGAGTTCAAACAGGTGCCATTAATACAGGTAACGAGTGGAGGACAGAGGAGCCTCTTAAAGAAGAAGTTACAGGTCTGTGAGAGCCAGAAATCTTGCTTGTTTGTAGGTGACCAAATACTTATTTTACTGAGGAATTTACCAATTAATTCATTAAAAATCCTTCAATGTGATTTTCTGGATTTTTTTCCCCCTCATTTTGTCTCTCATAGTAGAGGTATACCTATGGTGAAAATTGGAGACCTCACTCATCTTTTAAGCGGGAAAACTTGCACAATTGGTGGCTGACTAAATACTTTTTTGCCCCACTGTAGTTCTGCGCTACTTTTCTTTTTTTTACTACTTGTTTCTCCCGCGGCTGCGCCTCCATCACAACCGCGGAAAGCCGAGAATTGCTGGGGTGGGCGGGATCGAGGTGGCGCTACACTGCTGACGTATAAAGGACGAGACTGACTCCTCAACAACACAGAAAAAAATAGCGGATTACGAGCGGAGGATTTCCACGGTTTTTAACACAATGAATGTCTTTAACGAGACAAGAGAATTTTACAGGAGAAGACGACGTGGATTGAGACAACACACGTTGGAGCAGGAGAGGAGAATAGCGGTTGCCCAGGAGGAATCTGAAGCAGCTGCATATGAAGCAGAGATCATTTCATTTGTTCAGTGTTCATGTGCATACATATGTCAAACGTGTTTTTTAAATAAAATGTGCACTTTTAAACTATGTCGCCTTTGTTGTTCAAAACGGTTAAATGTTAACAGACGGTTAATTAAATGCTGAAACACCGGGGTAATTTAAAATTATGCAGAAGCTTAATCCTAAACCCCTTTAACTTACCAAATAATTTATAATATTATAAAAAAAAAAGCCAATCCAAATCTAGACCCATTTTGTTGTGTAATAATGATACACTGATGATAAACTGACTTCCCAAAAAAAGCAGCAGCTATACAATGCACTTTTGGTTTGATGGAATTGCCAATTGACCTTGGAATTATATGTGGAAACTTGTTATACTTCCAGTTAACTTTAACTTACCAAATAATTTATAATATTATAAAAAAGCCAATCCAAATCTAGGCCCATTGTGTATCATTTTTCCAATCTATTCTTATTTATAAGGGTTATCTGTTCAGTGGTGGCTAATTACACACTAAAACAATGTAGAAATGACTCCAAAAAAAAAAAAAAATGCTGCAGCTAGACAACTCACTTTTGGTTTGATGGAATTGCCAATGAACCTAGAAATTTTATGATGAAACTTTTTTTAATCCTACTAAATACACTGACATTGTCACACTGCCCAACAACAAATTATAATTTTCTTTTTCAAACCAAAGATCACTATGGATCTATTGAATCACAATAGCATAGGTTTATCATATACATGTCAACGTTTACAACATCGAAAATGTTATATTTGGGTTTACATGTATGGGTATTTTCGCTTTATATTATACTAGACTGCTTATAAGTTATTGGAATTCTCAGAATTTGGAATGCCGATATAACATTCAATTCACATGTACTTACCTTTTACCCAATTCGACTTTTACCTTTATCAGTGTCTACTGCTGAATGTAAATTACACCTGTGCAACTGCTTACAATTTTAGTTAAAAACTGTACCCAATGTAGAGCAATGAATACAGCAGTGGTAATATTTATTAAATTTAACAATAACAATTACATTACCATTAAAAATCTTGACACCTTTATGGCTGAACAGCAGGATTAGGGTCATATGAGGCAATGGAATGTGTATGTAATTATTCGCCTTTATCATCCAGTGTTATAATATACAAACCACACTTTTATCCAAAAGACTAACATTTTATTACATTACAAATATTCCCAAAACATGTTCAGAATCAGAATCAGCTTTATTGCCAAGTATATTTACAAGTAAACACACAAGGAATTTGACTTGACATTGGGCGCGCACGTTAGGCGCATCCAATGACACGGCAGCCATAAAGGCGCCTGTCTGCAGTGGGGGTAAAGGGGGGGAAGGGGGGGCGGAAACACAATAGGCAGAGAGAAAAAAACAGTTATCAGAATCACGCTCGTATAAGCTCAAGCTCATGAGCCAAATTTTGATTACACAGAAAAAAACCCTCTATGCACATTAGCAGACAATAGATACAATCACACAGCAGAGGGAGGGAGAGCAGTGTGTGTATATTTGCATGTCATTGTGTAGTGTGAGTGTAACAGTTGTTAGTGAGCAGCAGAGGGCGCCTCCAGGCAGTGGATAGATGTTATAATCATGTGACTTATAAACAAGTCCAGAGATCAGAGTCTGTCTCTCTTTTCCTCTTCCTTGCAGAAGGCACATGGGCATTGTCCTTGAGAGACCAATCCGCTGACGACAACAACTGATTGTTGATGTATGGGTAGACATAAGCCACTTCTCTTCTTCACTTAACTTCACTTCTTCTTGTTAACAAATGGGGAGCTTTCAGTACTTCGAGCAGACTGCCAAAATGGTTTCGGAAGGCTCCGTGGAAGGAAGCCGTCTCTGTCAGCTCATCCCTTCTTAATGCGGCTAACTGCAGGTGTCTTTCGCGCTGTTTGAGCATCCTTTCACGGATCTGCATCTCCTCAGCATGATTCTGGGCCATCAGTGATGCAAGGTCTGCAATGTTGTTGGACCTCTTCAGCTTGCCTATATGAAAGACAGAAGTCATTGTATTTAGATAACACCGGATCAAAACATGTCAGAAAAAATATTATGGAATTAAACTGTTGAAAGCCTGTGGTGGGATGCTTCGTAGCTGTATTTAAGCTAAACTGTCATGTTGTTGCCCCGCAGTAGAGTGGACTATAAACTTCTGTGGTGATGTGGTTAGGCCCCCCTTCATTTCAAAAAGGATTAATTGTAAAGTATTTTGATTTAATGGGTTATTTTTAAAAGAATTTCTTTGTGCTGTGGCCTCATAAATCAGAATGGGTTAATAGTGTTAGCTGACTTGAAGAATTTCAATCAAGCATTTTGATTTGAAGTCGGTACATGTGCTCCTTTTTTTTTTGTGAAAATACAACAGTATTTCACCACCAACACACCTATAACACTGGGCCACTATGGCTATGAACACCCCTGAATCTAGTATTTTTATAAACATAAACATTTTAAATTCCTTGTTATGCGTCTATAGAAAACAATCACATTGAAAATTACCACCCGGTTGTTTTTATGTTTGTTGTGCCTTACCAGCACTTGACCGGGAGATGCCGGGGCAGTCCAGTGAGGCGGACCCAAGGGATTTGAAAACTGTGTATAGCAGGAAAAAAACACACAATAAAGCTCACAAACAAAGTTCAACATGTACCGCAAACGCAAAACTTTTTAACCAGAATACAATAAGCTTACGTCAGCGTTTTGTTCACGTGAATACTGAAATAAAAGCGCGATTCTGCAGCTTGATGCCAGGTAGCAGCAAGGTACAGAGGTAGCTAGCTATTAGCGGGCTAGCCATCACCACAATTGCCCACAATTAAACAACTTTTTTTATTGCTAAAATAAAGTGCGCTTTTGACCGAAAGGCAAGAAGACGGACAATAACAAAACAACACTCACCGTCACCGTTTTCCAACTGCGTGGCCGCGTCGAGTCCAAATTCTCTGCCAAAATAGCAGGCCGGACACTTCCTGGTATATTTTTTCATTGCAAGTTGCCCCACCAACTCGCTGTGGATGTAGTCATCGGCTACGAGGGACAGAAAAGTCCGCACCTCCTCATTTGTTCATGGAATAAACTTGCGCGTGGACATCGTTATATGACAACACAATTGTGAATCCAGTCACCGCAGTTACTCGCTGAAATTACAAATGGCGGCTGTGTAGCTTCAACAGAAAACAAAACAGACGCGTTTGGTGACGTTACGCCCTGACCAATCAGCGTTTAGCAGTCGATTGACGTCAATTCACACCTCGCTTTTCGCTCGGCTGTACCCTGCCTCTGAACAGGCATGAAAATCGTAACGGTTAAACCGTGAGGACTTGGGTGGAAATGGCGAAAAACCGAAACAAGTTAAAAAAAAAAAAAAAAAAAAAAAGTAAAGCCCAGGTGATACTGGTGGAAATGGGGCTTAATTTATCCTTTTCAGGTTTAGGTGTGACTGCAATGATCCCTTCTCTCCAGGAGGGGGGATTTCCCCTGTGTGGAGGACATAGTTAAATGTTTTCAGGAGGAGAGGAGATAGTTGCTGTTTAAAAGTTTTGTACCACTCTGCTGTATAACCATCTGCTCCTGGGGATTTGTTAGCTTTAAGTTTCATAATTGGCTTTTTCTAATTCTTTAGGTTGTATTTCTGCCAATAGTTTTTTATTTTGTGACTCAGTAAGTTGGGGAAGATTTAATGTATTTAGGAAGGCTTCGGATGTGTCTTTTGTTTTTTGAGGGAGTACAAGTTCTTGTAGTAATTCTCGAAGCTTTTATTAATTTCCTGAATTCTAATTTTTATTTCCTTTGATACTGGGTCTCTGATTTTGTAGATTGCTCTCTCCGTTTGTTGTTTCCTCAATTTATAGGCTAGTAATTTTGCCGATTTGCTACCCGTTTCATAATATTTTTGTTTCAGAAATGTAAGTTTCTTCTGGATTTCTGTTGTGTAGATCTCGTTTGTTTTTTTATTTCCTTAATTTTGAGCGAGTCATTAGAATGAGTGTTGTCTTTATGCTATTTTTCTAGTTTCTTAAGTTCTGACTCTAGTATGATTAGTTTTTCTTGTCTCAATTTCTTTTGGAGTGCCAGTTTTGCAATAATCTTTCCCCTTATTACAGCTTTGCATGCGTCCCACAGTATTGAAGGGGATACTTCTCCATTATCATTTTCTTCCAAATATCTGAGAATATCGGACTCAATTCATCTTTCAGTGATCCTTTCAGCACATTTGAATTTAACCTCCAAGAAAATGTATTATTTGTGTATTTTTGGATACTTAAGTCCATATAGATCGGACTGTGGTCAGAGAGAGGCCCTCTTTTATGCTACTCAAAAACTGAAAGAATATTAAGAACATAAAAAACATTAATTGCGTAGTATATAAAACTGTCAAAAGATCTTCCTGAACTGAGGTCTTTTTAGCGACCTTAGAGGAGCCTTGACGGTGTGTTGGCTCTGAGGGAAATTCCTCAAACTTTGTTACGTGTTGAGGGCCCTCTCGTACCCCTGTAAGTTGTCCCATGTTTTTAATGTGATTTTCATATCCCAATCTGAACTTGGATAGATTTATTTATTTATCATTTTTTTTTTAAATGCCTATACCCTATGAAATTATGCGCAACCTCCCACCACCATCACAGCAAACAGTCACGGTAATACAGTATTTGTTAGTGTGAAGAGTTCATGTGGTTCATTGTCACATTTCTATTTTAACAAGGTTTTTTTGTTTTAAAGACTTGTTTGTTTCTAATATTATGACTGTTCCGTGAAATGTTTCACCACCTCATATTTGCTGATTCTGCATCTCCTTTAATGTTTGTTACCTTGTTGGAGGAGGGTTGGATGTGCATATTGACTAAAAATATTGTTATTCCCTCCTCAAAGCGTCCAGTTTTTTCCTTATAGCCCTAGCGCTGGGTTTCTCGCTGTTGGCCCGTGGATTTTGAGGGTCTCTGTGTGGACCACGTTTGAGCCTTGATTCTTTCAATCGGGTCTGCTGTGGGTTTATACACCGGAACTGGGAGCCCTCTTCTCGCCATATCCCTGGTTGCTTCTTCCGCTGAATTGTAGAGACACGTCTCTTTCTCATAAAAAACCCTCAGCTTCACCGGGAATGGAGTTTGAAAGCGCAGTTTCTTCTCTCTTAGTACCTTTTTAGCGTCATTGTATTCCCGACGTTTTTTTAAGGACCTCCGGGGCGTAGTCGTGCGCCACAAAAACTTTTCTTTCTTGGTGCATAAATCTTTTTTTCTGCCAAGCCAGTCTCAAAACCTCTTCTTTTGTTCTTAAGTTGGAAAACTTCACCACTGATCACAGGGGGGCTTCCGCCGACGGCCTTGGGGCTAATGAACGGTGCGCCCTTTCTATTTTCAAGTTGGTGTATTGGGGAATTTCCAATTTTTCTCTCAGTATGGTTTCCACGCATGCAGCCATTGTGGTGAAACCATCCTCGACTCCTCCTTTCAGACCATGAATTTTTATGTTGTCCCTTCGCAATCTTCCTTCCAGGTCGGTTAGCTTAGCCTCCAGTCTTGTCTGTTGTTTGAGTAATTCCAGCGTGGTTTCTTCCAGCCCGTTTATTCTTTCCTCTGCTTCCATGATTCGGGCCTCAGCCTGGTCCACTCTGTTTGTCCTTTTATTTCGTCTTTAAGTTAACGAAATTCGGCCCCACACTCTCAGCGAAATTCTCTTAATTCTTGAAATATCGTTTTTAAGCTAGCCGTGTTGCTAGCCTCATTTTGCTCCTCCATTTCCGAGAGGTTATTGTCTTCGAGGTCAGTTTCTCCGGCCAATGCGTGTCTTGGCCTAGTAAATGTTGATCTCTTCTGTTTTCCTTTAGGCAGAATAACTTTCTTTTAATTTTCACTCTTCCATAAATCCGTTAAATCTGATTTTCATGGTATTTTCACGGATGGGATCTGGGAGCTTCAGCGTTAAGCTGCTACCACCATGGTGTCCAGACCAGAAGTCATCTTGTTTTTTTGTTTTTTTTGTTTTTTTTAAATGTACTGATTTCTTGTTCATATACTTTGAAGATAAGATAAGGTACCTCTGTACAAAAAAATCGTGTCAAAAGACTGAACCATTTTTGTGTAAATACATCCAAAGTCCAGTTTTGACTGAGTTATGGAATTTCAAGAGGTGCTGTGACATTATGCAAATTAGATGCATAAATTTATTCCTGTGTGATACTTTGGATCACATTTTACATCTTTCTAATTGACAGTAAGTCATTATCTCTTACCACTTTCAAGTTATAGTCTTGGAAATCTGAACTATTATTGACAAAAAATATTTACCACTCTTGACCACTAGGGGGTATGTTGCAGTTCTGCACCATACACACTCAAAGGGTTAAATGCAAGAGATCAGGCAGGAACGTGGATTGACCAGTAAATCGACAGCTTTGCCTTAGAGCTTAGCTCCCTATTCACCACAGCAGACCAGCACAATGTCTGCATCACTGCAGATGCTGCCCTGATCCTTCTGTCGATCTCTCGTTCCATTCTCCCCCACTTGTGAATAAGACCCCGAGATGCTTAACTCTCCGACTTGGGGCAGGAGCTTGTCCCCAACCCAGAGAGGACAATCCTCCTTTTTCCGGCTGAGGACCATGGGCGCGGACTTGGAGGTGCTGATTCTCATCCCAGCCGCTTCACATTTAGGGCCAACCATCCCAGTAAGACCTGTAGGTCATTGCTGGATGAAGCCAACAGAACAACATCATCTGCAAACAAAGATAAGATCCTGTGGTCACCAAGCATGACACCCTCCGTTTCCTGGCTGTAGGTAGAAATCCTAATGGTTGTATAGAGACCGGATATCTCGTAACAACAAGCCCGATACCCCATTCTCCTAAAGCACCCCCACAAAAAACTACGAGGGATGCGGTTGCCTTCTCCAAGTCCACAAAACACATGTAAACACTGGTTGGGTAAACTCCCACAAACCCTCGAGGATTTTCGAGAGGGTCAAGAGTTGGTCCAATATGCCACGGCCAGAACGAAAACCACATTGCTCCTCCAGAATCCGAGGTTCGACCAACGGCCAGACTCTCCTCTCCAGTACCTTGGCATAGACCTTCCCAGGGAGGCTGAGGAGTGTGATCCCTCTGAAGTTGGAGTACACCCTCCGGTCCACTTTCTTGAAGAGAGAAACCACCACCTCGGTTTGCCATGCCAAAGGCACTGTCCCCAACCTCCACGCAGTGTTGCAGAGACGTGTCAACCATGACAGCCCTACAACATTCAGGGCCTTGAGGTACTCAAAGCAAATCTCGTCCACCAAGGAGCTTTTTAACCACCTTGGCAACCTCAGCCCCTGTGATGGGCGAGTCGTCCCCCTTGTCCACAAGTCCTGCATCCTCTGTGGAAGGCTGTCAGTGGGATTGAGGAGATCCTCAAAGTATTCCTTCCACCGCCCGACGATATCCCCAGTTGAAGTCAGCAGCACCCCATCCACACCATGCCAAGTGTGGACAGGGAGCTGCTTCCCCCTCCTGAGCCACCAGACAGTTTGGCAGAATCTCTTCGAGGCCAACTGAAAGTCTTGTTTCATGGCCTCACGGAACTCCTCCTACACCCGAGGTTTTGCCTAGCAACCACCTGAGCTGCGCTCCACTTGGCCTGCCAGTACACCTTAGCTGCTTCTGAAGTCCCACAAGCCAACCAAGATCGATAAGACTCCTCTTTCAGCTTAATGGCCCCCTTCACCACTGGTGTCCACCACTTGGTTCGGTGGTTGCCACCACGAGATGCACCAACGAACTTGTGGCCACAGCTCTGGGCAACCGCTTCAGCAATGGAGGAGAACATGGTCCACTCAGACTCCATGTCTCCAGACTCCCTCGGAATGTGGGTGAAGTTCTTCCGGAGGTGGGAGTTGAAGACCTCCCGGACAGAGGCCTCAGCCAGTCGTTCCTACCACACCGTCACTATACGTTTGGGTCTATCAGGTCTGAATGGCATCCTCGCCTGCCATTGGATCCAGCTCAACACCAGGTGGTGATTAGTTGACAGCTCTGCACCTCTCTTTACCAGAGTGTTCAAGACACAATAACAAAATCAACCTGCGACCTAGGGTGTCCTGGTGCCAAGTGCACATATAGACACCCTTATGCTTTAACATGGTGTTTGTTATGGACAAACCGTGGTCAGCACAGAAGTCCAATAACTGAACACAACTCAGGTTCAGATTGGACAGGCTGTTCCTCCCAATCACCCCCCTCCAGGTTTCACTGTCATTGCCCACGTGTGCATTGAAGTCTCGCAGTAGGACAATGGAGTCTCCAAGAGAAGCACCCTCCAGCACTCCAGTCAGTCTCCAAAATGGGTGGGTACTCTGAACCATCATTTGGTGCATAGGCACAAATGATGGTCAGGACCCATTTCCCAACCCGAAAGCGCAGGGAAACAACCATTTCATCCACTGGGGAAAACTCCCAATATAGAGGCAGTAAGGTGGGGGGGGGGGGGGTACAAGAATACCCACCCCAGCTCATTGCCTCTCGCCCGGGACAACTCCAGAGTAGGCAAAGCTCCAGAACCAGAGCTGTGTGTTGAGGTGAGGCCAACTATATCTAGCCGTTATCTTTCAACCTTATGTACCAGCTCAGGCTCCTTGCCCACCAGAGAGGTGGCATTCCACGTCCCAAAAGCCAGTTTAGGAAGCCTGGGATCAGACCGCCAAGGTCTCTGCCTTCGACGGCCACCTGATCCACATATCACCGGACCCCCATGGTCCCTTCTGCAGGCGGTGAGCCCACTGGATTGTGGACCCATGTAACTCCTTCGGGCTGAACCCGACCGGGTTCCATGGGCAGAAACCTGGCTACCAGGCACTAGCCATCAAGTCCTTCCCCCAGGCCTGGCTCCAGGGTGGGGCCCCGGTAACCCCATACCGGGTGGGGTACACAGAATCCTTGTTCAAGCATTCATAATGAGTCTGTTAGATCGTTCTTAGTCTGGCTCTTCACCCAGGACCAGTTTATTTTGGGTGACCCTACCAGAGGCAAATTGCCCCGGACAACATAGCTCCTGGGATCACTGTTGTAACTGGAATATATTAATTTTATACTATTTATTTTTTTAAATTTTGCACCATAACTTTGCATATGGAACTTACCATTTGAAGTATTGTATAACCGAGGCTTGAATGTTGGAATATTGAGCCAGTTGGGGTTCCACCCAGATGTCCTGTGTTTGGATTTTTTCTGGTGTCATCCTTCTCTGCTCTCACCTCTCCTGGACCCTCTGCCTGAGCACTTTCTTGGCTCTTCTTCTGTCTCCTCTTGCCCTTTCTGAGCCCTGTCTAATTCAGGTTCTCTGTCTGTGGTGGTATACAAACAGGTTAGAAAATACCAAGTGTCATGTTTTGTTCTGCGGGATTTTTTTTTGTCATGGTTTACATAAATGACGAAAATGTTTTTTTCTTTTTTTGTTTTTATTCTAGTGTCTTTTTTTCCATTGAGAGAGTAGGAAAGAGAAAAAGCGTTCAGAATAGTAATTTTCTTATGCATACTTAAATTATATGATCAGAGGTGGGTATAGTAGCCAGAAATTCTACTCATGTAAAAGCAATGCTTTGAAATTAATTATTAAAAGTAGACAACCAAAAATTTTTAGTTAACCTCTTGCACTCCGTTGTACCGCGGGCGGGCAAGTCTCTGCGTCCTAGGGCGCAGGAGGGCGCACTCGTGCGTCCTCGTGCACTCTCGGACGCATGGTCCTAATGGTGGTGATGTAGTTGGTGTTGGCGTCCAAGCGCCACTGGAAAAAAAAGCTGCAGACACAGCCGCGAACAGATTAGTTCATCTGATTGACCTCTCATTCGACTAATAAGAGCTTTGAATTGGGTTTCTGAAACCTTGAAGAACCAATGAATGAAAACCTAGGAAGGAGGACCCGCCTCCCAACTCTTTGAATGCAGTGAGCCAATTGAAGCGGAGAAGGTCGCGAGCTGTTTTTTTTTTTTTTTTTTTTTTTTTTTTTTTTTTAAGGCTGGGTGAAGACTGGCTGCTGGAGCGGATCAAAAAAGGACGCAGAAAGAGCCCCACAGACCCAGCAGCATGGAGACCATCCACAAATGCAACCTGTGTGACAGGGAGTGCCATTCGTGGATCGGCATGTTCGGCCACAGGCAGTGCTTATTTTGTATTGGTTCCAGCAGAGTAGACGTTACGATTTCTTCCATGGTCATCATAAACCGACGGAGGCTGACGACGAAGGCTGAGTGACACACACACCTTCGCCAGTCTTTTTTTAATTACTACTGTTATTTGTTTTGAAAAATCGTTCGCCAAAAACCGCAATCATGGAAGTACAAAACCGCAATAATGGAATTATGTTTTGATCGGGTCGCGAGACCAGAACCAGAGCGGACCAGCGTCGCGTTCGTCTGACAATGAGGAAGAGAAGTTGGCCAGGACACTGCTGCTGTGAAGAGGTAAGGTGTTATAAGCTAAATTATTCTTTATCCCTGAAAATTGTAATCCAAAATGACTTGTGACCGATCGGTAAATTACAGCTATGCGGCGCACGAAGTCTGAAGTTCGTGCGCCGCGGTACAAGGGGTTGCTCGCCGCGTACAGGCTGTGAAGGCCCCCCCCCCCCCCCCGCTATTCTTCTGCAGCGAGGAGGTGGGGGAGCCGCGGTGATTGCGCTGCGGTCCCACATCACCACATGAGGCTAATCCGTTGTGTAGCGATGGCCGAAGTCCATCCTCTGTAGCGGGGGGGGAGGAGACAACCCCCCCCCCCCCACACACACACACAGACAGCCCTGAGTGTGACCTTTCATTAGAGCCTAAAATGAAGCTTCTATATTGAATTATTCAGAAGTTAGACGTTTTTCCAAACTGTGCCATTTGGCACAGTTCCAAAACGCCTGGGAACTACCTGAGAACAAAGCTGTGTAAAATATTCATTTTTTGTGGTATTGTTACCAAATTTGGATCTCAGCTTGATAACACTTGGTTCTACATTTCTGTTGCATTTTCCAGCCGGATCGGACAGCTGTGTGTTATTTGCAAGCATTTGTATCCAAAAAAACACCGTGGCCAAATTTATTTTCTTCAAGTTCAGTATGTTTAGATGACTGTAACTCAGTGGCCGGAGCACGTAGAGAGATTGGGGTTGTTTTTTTTTTTTTTTGCCAAAAAATTCAAAGTGTTTTCTTTTAAATGAGACCAACCCCATGAAGATGCTGCAAAGAGTTGAAGAACAGCTTTCGATTTACTTTGGGCATGTTATTTTTTGGCGTTTTTAGGAAAATTGCCCGGAATGCAAGGGGTTAAGAGTACAAAGAGCACCCCACTTAAAAACTTGAGTAATGACTTTAGTCTTGAAGGTTTGAGGTTTTTCTCCGAAATTTATACCAATTATAGTTTTCTACTTTTCTCTGTAAATTTATCTAAATTTTAAACCATTTTCCTCAAATTTGTAATTTTCTCTTGTAAAATTGACTTTTCTTGTACATTTGAGATTTAAATTTGTGGATTATTGTATGGCTAATTTTTGTCTCTTTTTTTTAAGATTTCCAGATTTTTTTTTTTTAAATAAATTTGAAACAGACTGTGGTGATTTTTTTTTTTTTCCCCTAACAATTTACATTTTTGACTAATAGTAGGAACAGAACAATTAATTTGTAGTTGTTTCTAGAAATCTCTACCGCACAGACAGCAGGAAAAACCTCCCTTATTTTGAAATCCAAATGTTGGCACGTTTAGTTTAGTTAATTAATATTAACTAAGGTAAAGGTAAAAACCTCTCCTTTTTATTCTTGTCTGAAATAAGAAAAAAAAAAAAACCTTATAATTAAAAAGAAGACGAAATGAACCGACTCGGGCTCCTAACCACACCTGTTAGCTAAGTGACTCTTCATTATTACTTCCATTACCAGCGGGTTAAAACCATGATAAATGCCTTCACTGCTTACATACCTCTTCTGCCTTTTTTTTTTTCCACATTAAAAGCACTTTAATAACAGTGACGCTAGAAAGACACTCTCTGCCTGCCAACTGAAGTGGTCACGTGAATGGGGCGCTTATGAACTCCCCACGGATGACGGTCACGCGCATTGTTCGTGTGCACGTTTGCGGACCGTCATTCCTTCATATTTTTTTTCTTAAATTTATATTTCCTCATAGAGTAGCGGGATAATTTCAAGCATTGCGGGCCGCCACCCGGAAATGTTAGAGGAAACCCTTGCCACAGTTTGTGTGGCTGGGCAGTGTCTTGTCTGACGTGATGGTTAGTGATACGGGAGCTCGACAAGAGACTGTTTTCTCCTTTTCTCTTCACCTTATACACTACCAACTTTCAGTACAACAGCGAGTCATGCCATCAGGAGAAATTCTCTGACTCTGGGTGTATAAGAGGGGGAGAGGAGGGGGAGTACAGGGCAGTGGTAGACAGATTTGTGGAGTGGACAGAGCAGAATTACCTGAGGCTGAATGTCAGCAAGACCAGAGAGATGGTGATTGACTTCAGGAAGAAGTGGACACTTTCACAGGCATTGCGGATTGGGGGGAGGATGTGGAGGTAGTGGAGGACTACAAATACCTGGGTGGTCATGATCAGCAGTGGGCTGGACTGGAAATCTTAATACCAATGCTGTGTACAAGGCGGGGATGAGCAGACTCTGCTTTCTGAGGAAGCTGAGATCCTTCAACGTGTGTAACAGGATGCTGGAGCTTTTCTACCAGGCCGTTGTTGCCAGTGCCATCTTCTTTGCTGCTGTCTGTTGGGGTAGCAGTATCAGAGCCAGCGACACCAACAGACTTGACAAGATTATCAAGAGGGCTGGCTGTTGGCTGTAATTGGTCTTAGACTGGAAACCTTTGAGACTGTGGTGGAGAGGACACTGAACAAACTGAGATCCATCATGTACAGTCCCCATCACCCCCTCCATCACACACTGGACAGACAGTGGAGCACTTTCTCCAGCAGACTGCTACAGCTCTGCTGCCAAACGGTCAGGTACCGAAAATCTTTTCTGCCACATGCCACTCTAATGTTGAATTCTGGTCATTACAATGCTGCCATACTACACCTTCACATTCCACCCTGCGCCTGATAGTCCAGCATTGTACAGCGGGTACGATTCATTTATCTATATGGGTCATCTATTCATCTGCGATGTATGTTATTTAGGCTATTTTACTTTCCACAGGTAATCCCTTTTTCTTTTATACTGTGTGCTTCTGTCATTTTGGTTGTCTACTGTCATGCTGCTGTTACACTGTAATTTCCCAGTTTGGGATCAATAAAGTGTCTCTCTCTCCCCCTCCCTTTGTGAAAGGAGTGTGAGTGGAAGAGTAGAAATGCTGAGAGTTTGTGCTATATTTGTATCTTTTCTGTTCTTTTGTGTATTACTTTGGGTTGGTTAGTGGTACTAGGCTGTTTGTTTTGGTTTTTTTTGTCAGCCAGACTCTGTGGCGCTGGCCGATGTCTCGGGCGCTATAGCCTTCTCCAGGCTGACATGGAAGCACGGCATCAAAACTGGTGTCGGCTCGCTGAGCAGCGTGGAGGAAGTTGCACTTGCTGTTGGGGGAATTATCGGGCATGATGCCATTAAATCTGCGGCCCACATGAATGGGGCTGTTGTGGTGTTTGTGGAAAGGGGGGACCAGGTAAACACTTTGAAAGTGGAATCACAATATATGGGACGTTTCAATCAGTCATGCCGCTGTTACAGCCGGCTACAAAAATACCACTCTCTAACATTGCCCCGTTTATTAGTGATGAGCTTCTTGTGAGAGAGCTGTCAAGTTTGGAAAAGTAGTGTCACCCATTAGAAAAGTTCTGTCTGGCTGCAAATCTCCCCTGCTTAGACACATCATGTCCCACTGCAGGCAGCTCTTTATGATCCCCAACAATAAGGTGGAGGAATTTAATTGTGTGTTTCGGGTGCGGGTTGAGGGGTTTGATTATTTTCTTTTTGCAACGTCTGCCATGCTAAAACGTTTTGGGTGTGGTGAAGAGTGGCATCTGGTGAAGGCCTGTCCTAACCGTGCCAGCCCTGCCCTGAGGGATGCGGCCAGGACTATCGCCGGTGGCGGGGGGGTAGCTCACACTGAGCAGCGGCCACGACCGAGCAGCACAGCATCTCTGTTCAGGTTGACGATACCAGCATTACAGCTGAGGAGCTGCCGGAGGTGAGACAGAGTCCGGACGAGAACAGCACTGTGGTGAGTGATGAGGGAAGTGGGTGTGGATGAAGCAGGTGAAGGGATTGGAGAAACGTGTGAGGTGGAAAATGAAGTGTGTGAGGTGATGGACAGTGTTGTGGGTGAGGAGATGGGTGATTTGAGTGATGAGAGGAAAAAGGGTCTGGGTGAAGCAGGTGAGGGGATTGGGGAAACAGATGAGGTAGAGAGTAAAGTGGGTGAGGTTGTGGACAGTGTTGTGGTTGAGAAAACGGGTGAGCTGGGTAAAGTTGGTGCTTTGGTGAAATGAGAGCTGTGGGTGAGGGAAATAAAATAAGTGGAGAGCTGTGAAGAAGCTGAGGTGGCTGGTGAAGGAACAAGTGGACAGTGTGGGGCAGGTGAAGCATCAGGAGGTTTGTGTGAGGATGGTGCTGCAGCTGATGTAGAGGATGTGGAGGCGTGTGAATCCGGACAGGTTTCTCTTAAGCACCATGGAAACGGAGCTCCACCTTTGTCTGCAGGTGGTAAAGCTGGTCAGCTGATGGTCCAACAGAATGCTGCAGATAGTGCAGCTCTGTCTGACAACAGTGACAGTGAGGCCTGTTTGTCTGACAGCAGTGTGTTTTCTCACAATAGTACACAGCTGCCTGTTATTTTGGAGGACATCATTTATCCTGCAAAAATGTTCAAATGGTTTTTACAGCAGACCAAGGGCATGAAGGGGCTGGATATACAGCAGTATCTTCCTGATAAGCAGGCTTTTTATAACTCTGCCAGGCAGCTTATAAAAAGCAAAGCAGAAACAGACCTCACAGATCAGGACATTTATAGACTGAGAAAACAGATGAATAAAGTAAGAAAACAAACTGGCTTTTAATGATGATGAAGAATATAGTTTTTTCTCGTACTTCTTGTTTTTTTTACTGTGGTTTTAATACTCCTCCAATTATGGATTTTTTTAAGGTGGGGAGTTGAAACGTAAATGATTCCAGAGAACCAAAGAAAAGGGCAGTGGTTTTTGAAACAGCAAAAATGAAGCACATTGATGTATTTTTTTTTTTTTTTTTTTTTTTTTTTTTTACAGGAAACGCAAATTGATCCGAGCATAGCGGTAGACTGGAGTCGAGAGTGGGAAGGAGAACTGATTTTAAGTCATAACACCACAGCTAGTGGAGGTGTGGGCTTTTTATTCTCCAGGAAGTTTGCTCCGTCTCTGGAGGTTGAGCATGTTATCGAAGGCAGATGTCTTTTAGCCAAAGCCCGTTTTTAACATTGTGCTTTTTATCCACATTTATCCTCCAACCAATGGTATTGAGAGGGAAGTTGTTGGTTTTTTTTTTAACAAAAGATTGATAAATTAAACAGTTGCAGCTCAGAGGATTGTTGATTATTGGGTGGGAGAGTGCATATTGGCATTTTAACTCAGTTTTAACATTTGATAAAAGTTTTAAAGAGGCTTTAAGATTTTTCTGGACTGCTTTTAGATAAAGGAAAAAAATTTTCGTGTCTTAAGCAGTGGTGGGACTGTGGTAAGACTGAAATTAAACTATTGTCAGCAGTATACATTCACTGTCAGACATGACACCTGTAGATCTATCAGAGACCTGGAAATAGATTTAAGGCCCTTTTCCACTAGTCCCCACTCAGCCCTACATGCCTGTACACTGCTTTACACGGCCCAGCACGCTTATGTTTCCATTACAGCAGAGTACTGCTTGGGGTGGGTGGGATTTATTTTTTTTTTTCTTTTTTACAACAAGGTGGCGCCACACTCCCGTGACGTAAAACACGTGACACAAGCAAGAAAACACATATGTATGAATGTTAATTTTATACCATTTTTTTAATTTTGCACAGTAACTTTGCATAAAATAATAATAATAATGCATCAAATTTATATAGCACTTTATCATAGACACTCAAAGACGCTTTTTACAGATACATTATTCATTCACTCCAGACAAAGGGTAGTGGCAAGCTACTACTGTAGCAACAACTGCTCTGGGGCAGGCTGATGGAAACGTGGCTGCCAATCTGGGCCAACAGCCTATCCGGCCACCACCGAACATTTATACACATTCATACCCAGTGTTATGGACACTGGAGGCAAGGTGGGTAAAGTGTCTTGCCCAGGGACACAACGGCAGAATATCTGGGGAGTGCGGGATTCGAACTGCCAACTATCCGGTTATTGGACGACCCGCTCTACCTCCTGAGCCACTGCCGTGCATATGGAACTTACAGTTTGAAGTATTGTACAACCAAGGCTTGAATGTTGGAATATTGGGCCATTTGGGGTCCCACCCAGACGTCCTGTATTTGGACTTTTTGCTGGTGTCATCCTTCTCTCCTTCTGCTCTCGCCTCTCCTGGACCCTCTGCCTGAACACTTTCCTCTCCTTGGCTCCTCTCTTCTGTCTAATCTTGCCCTCTCTGAGCTCAGTCTAATTCAGGTTCTCTCTCTATGGTGGTATACAAACGGGTTAGAAAATATCAAGTGCCATGTAAATTAAAGGAGACAACCAAAAATTTCTAGTTAAGAGTACAAAGAGCACCCACTTAAAACTTAGTTTTGTACTTTTCTCTGTAAATTTATCTAAATTTGAAACTATTTTCTTCATATTTGTAGTTTCCTCTTGTAAAATTGACTTTTCTTGTACATTTGAATATTATAAATTTGTGGATTATTTTATGGCTTATTTTTGTATGGGTTTTTTTTTTTTAAATAAATTTGAAACAGACTGTGGTATTTTTTTAATTTTTCCTTATAACAATTTATATTTTTGATCATAACTTTGCAGTCAGAACAGAACAATAATTTAACTCATTACAAAGAAAAAAATATTAATAAAATTGTATTTAATGATTTAAATTAACTTAAATGACCAAGGATGCTGTTCTTTCTGTTAGAATATTTCACTATATTTATAGGGTTTTTTAGGTTTTTTAGTTATTTTAGGTTTTGGTTTTTTTTGTTTTTTTTTAGAAATCTCACCACCACCAAGAAAAACCCCCCTTATTTTGAAGTCCAAATGCTGGCACATTTAGTTTGTCTGAAGGCTGCTGACGGATTAAAGTCATTGACTTCGTGAATTTCGGTCATCTTAACTTGCCAAGTACATAATAGGGAGCATAACTTAATATTGTAGTGGCTGGTGAAATATATCCTCAGCAATTCATCAGTCCCCCTTGCCTTTCCCTTCATATGAAGACAGCTGCATTTGAATTCTAACCACATCTCGTAGCTAAGCAACTCTTCCGTTATTGCTCCCATTTCCAGTGGGTTAAAACCATGATGAATGTCTCCAGTGCTTACATACCTCTTGTGATTTTTCCACGTTTAAAGTACTTTAATAAACTCATGTTTCTGTCAGACAGTTGAGCCTTATTCATGCTGCATTTCCCCTCTAGTCCACCTTGGTCCGCGTACGCTTTGGACGAGCCCAGCACGCATGCAGCGCTGTATGTGCTCACTTTTTTCAACTACCCAGGCCAAGCGGTTGACGCATGCACACAACCATCATCTGTAGTTTCACTCCCGCCCGATGGGTAGTGCCAAGGTGCTGACGCACCAGGATTTTCACCAACGAAGAAACGGCGGACTTCACAAAGTTTCTCTTAATAGTCCATTCCTGCTGTTTGACTTATCAGTTTTCACTCCTTTTCCACGAAGATGCTGCTGCCGCTAGCGAGACATTGCCTGCTGACTGGAAAGCTCGCGTGGGAGGGGCTTTTCTAAACTCCGTGCAGATGACAGCCACGCGCATTGTTCGTGTGGGCGCTTGCAGAAAGTCATTGCTTCATATAGTTTCCTTAAATTCATATCTCCGTCTTGGCACGGCGGTAAATTTTCTGGCGTGGTGGGCCGCCATCGAGAAATGTTACCAGAGGAAACCCTGAGATCTGTCTCCAGCCCAGGATTATGGAAATATACACAGATATAGTAGTGGCTTCACGGATGGAACTATGTACGTAAGAGTGCGGAGTGCAGAACACAATTGAGTAAAATGGCCCAAGAATTAGGGAAAATGTACATAGTAGTGGTTTCACGGATGGGTCATAGAATGAGTAAAGCTAAGGTCACCAAACTTGGTACACAGTTTGACCCTGAGACCATGACCTCTGACTGTGGGTTTGGGGTCCAAAGGTCAAGATTAGCATTTCCTATGCCCTCTTACTATAGAAGCTCTCTTGGGTCACCAAACTTGCACAGGTTCACCTTGGATCCTGACCAACAACTCAGGGTTGTATACAACATTTTTGTTGTATATTCATGGATGATAGGCTTATCATAATTTTGTTTTGCCCTAATAATTAATTTGGAAAAGTTGAAAACAGTTTTCCTTCATTAACATTGGGATCTTCAAAGAAAATGGAGGCGGGGGATGGTGCACTCACCACAGAGTGATCTTGTTCTTAATGGTGTGCCATTAATCCCGAGCTTTGTTATGCAGAGAGGATCTGAGGCGGATGCTTTTTGTTAGGTCTGTAGTTGTTACGGAAGACATGTCCCCCACACAAAACTTTATTTGCACCTGTTTGACTGGTGTCTAGAAAACATTAAAACTTTTTTTACTGGATGTTTACTGTGAGACTCGGACAGAAGCAATTTAGAACGACTCGATTTGACTCTTGACAACTTGGAACTTTGACCCTCAAGGTCAGTCAGTTACTCCAAAAATCAGCTGAATAAGGGGATGTGACTGGTAGCTGCCAATGTGGTTTTATATGGTCATTGGCATTCAGTCATTTTCAGGACTTTTTTCAACTTCTTGCATCTGTGCTTCCATCTGAACTTGACATCCTGAATGATCTAATACTTTGCAGATGTTCAGTGAGTTGAATGACCTTTGTTGTAGATTGAGAATAGTGGCAGTATCGGGATGCATGTATAATTGCATATTTTACAGTGCAAATAAAATGATTTGTCAAAAGTCGTATTACAACATAACTTCTAAAATTACCTTATGCTTCCAGTACCGTTTTTGGCACTTAGTTTTGATAAACAGGCCAATTAGGTGACCAGGGGTGGGCAATAGGGCCTAAAAATACCATATTTCTATGAATTTTCACGACATTTTTCGTGATATTACGGAGTACAGATTTTATTTTCCTCAAATTTATGCGAAAAGGACAGTTCACAGGCCAGCGTTATTTACCTTCAACACATTCAGGAAAAAAACTCTTTATTTGTCCACTTCATAAACAGCAGCTCTGATTTTGTTTAAAATGTTTTTGTTCTGTATCAAATATTCCAAGAAAATAATATAAACAATTACATCTTAGGTGCACACAGATGTCTGGTTTTATGCCAAGTCATTTTATAGGGGACATGTTTGAACGTGTCCCACCCTTTAATTTATATTTTTGTCATTCATTGTTATAAGTATTTTCCAGGTCCTTTGTTTATTTAGTAGTGTTTCTGATATCATTATTCTCTGTCCATTCTTAGGTCTTAGGTTTGCTCTTATTTTGAAGTCATTCCTGTTCCATTTCCTGTTAACCTTATTGTTGTAGTCCTCCTTCCAGTTCACGTTATGATTTATTTGTTTCAGTTATTAATTCTCATCAGTGGTTTCTCATTTCCCCTCATTAGGATTTGTATATAGCCCCCCTCATTCATTTGTTCTAGGGGAAAGATAAAACCCATGTTTCTCATTGCCTCGTCTGCCACCACATTACCAGTCTGGTTTGTACTTTCAGTTTCGTTCTTGTATTTACGTTTAGTTTCGTGTTTTCCAGCCTCCATGCTGTGCCTTTGTTTATTATTAAATTGCTGAAAACTCATACCAGCGCTCTCGTCGCACTGAACAAATTCCCCCCCCCCCCCTTCGGGCAGTTGAATAAAATCAAGATCAGCTAAAACGGAACGAAAATACAACTACAGACACTTCCAACTGCACACTGTCAGAGTTAACACCATTTCACCGGTGTTGTTGACATGCAGAAAAAAATGCAGGGAGATTAACCACATCATTGCACTTTTTCTTTTTTTTTTTAAACATGGCAGCAGTCTGAAACAACCTTAAAACGTAAATATTTCCACTCAACTGGATGCACTCTGGAAACTCAGCAGTGATTTGAACCAGAATGATGGTCTGATACAGTTTCCTGTTAGCGACAAGTTAGCATCGTAATTTAGCATTTGCCATCTTAGAATTAGAGATGGTGTTAACGTGACTTGCCTCAAATTAAAATGAGGGTAGAGGACTATCCTCTCTGACACAGCACGGGGGGAAAAGTACATTATCTCTGGCTGGCACAGAAGTAGTGGCAAAACATGAGCTTGCAGTTAGCTGCTGTGGCGCACCTGGCACACTGCAGGGAACAGGCAGGGCGGTAACAAGTAGAAACGGGTATGTCTCTTAAATCCCGATATAAACGATAGTTTAATATGAAACGGTAGGCGTTTTTTTATTGCGTCACTGATGTGTATCGTCATATCGCACAGCCCTAGTAGCTAGTTACCTTTTGAATGAACATTTGTGATCCATGCTTGCAAAATGAGTCAGAATGCGCACCGCGTCATTACTCGATACAGGCACGAGAAGTCATAAATCATGACTTCTTTTGTTTTTGTTTGCTAGTGGCAAGTCCCAGGAAAACCCCCATGAGTGCCTGGTATCATTGTAAAGCTTAGAAATCATACTGTCTAAAAATACATATGTTTTGGCAGAAGGTGTAACTCCTGACCGATTGAACGCGAGTTTTAAACCTAGCCAAAATATAAACAAATAGTCTTTTTTCTGGGTCCATTTTTGCTCACTTCCTACAAATTAAATATCGTTTTGAAGGTCTTTCAATACAGGATATGGGAAAAAAAACGTCACCTTAGTTTTGATAATTTCCTCAAAGTGACTCATTTTGCCAGCACGGGTCACATTTATGCAGTAATGACAGTCACACTTTCATGAAGATTCTCAGTCATCCAGGTGGGTAAGCATACTGTATGAAAGCTGAGTCCAGTCAACTGGAATCAAGTATTTTTTTTTTTTAACTCTGAATAGTGAAGTGGGCAGCGCGGTGGTGGAGTGGTTAGCACTGCGGCAGCACAGCAACTCATCGTTGGCCGGGGGATCCTGGGTTCGATCCCAGCCCCCGACCAATAGTGATATGTGTGGAGTTTGCATGTTCTCCCCATGTCTGTGTGGGTTTACTCCGGGATTTCTCCAGTTTCTTCCCACATGCCAAAAACATGCAAGTTAGGTTAATAGGTTAATTGGCATCAAACGGGATTCTAAATTGTCCTTAGGTATGACTCTGAGAGTGAATGGTTGTGGTGTCTCCCTGTGTTGGCCCTGCAGGGTGTACCCTGCCTCCCGCCCAAAGATGCCCCCCCCCCCCCCCCCCCGGTGACCTGAAAAGGATTAAGTGGAAGAAGATGGCTGGATGAATGGTGAAACGCTTCAGTGTTTTTTTTTTGTTTTTTTAAATTAAATAAATAAAATAAAATTTTAATCCCGTTGTCTTAACTGAGCTTTCATACAGTGTAGATGCCAACAATTAAGCTTCCCACCCAATTTTGCCTCCTTTACAATATTTTAGACCACATACTTCAGATACAAATCCCCAACAAAACCGGGGTCTCTGCTCAACAAAAACGGGTTCCAGTCTACCTAAGAGTACCATATCTGTAATAAATGTTAGATCATTATTATAGTAAATGCACTAGTAGATGCACATTTTTTTAAGCCATTTACAAATTACTAAAAAAAAAATCTATAAAAAACATGAACTAAATCGGGAAAAAGACACTGCTCCGAAAACATGACAAAACATGAAACAAAAACAACACTCAAACTCTTCACAAACAGTATTAAAGCTACTATTTACAATACTAAACTATATTTTACACTATAAACACTGCAAAAAATACTCATAAAGCTCACTTATTCCACACCACTCAATGCTGGTCCATTATCTCTCCCGTCTTCCCGATATGTAAATTTATGGTGTTGTGTACAGTGTCATTTCCCAGACTACCTTATTGTACTATGTATCACTGGAAAACCCCACTTCTCAGCTTTCAGAATCTGTTGGAATGATGTTGCTAACATGAACGGTCGGAGTTACAGTAAGTTGAGTGAGGGGTTATTTTGCATCACCAGCGATGCAGCTGGATTAAGCCTAGTCTGGAGAAATAGTTTGTCATATTAAATCAAGTCATGTTTTCGAATACCACAGAATGCTTTATAATATATAAAGCCGTTTGGATGGTTTGAACGTGATATGTACCGTCTAGAAAATGTTACATCATTGTGATATACACTGGTCAAGTGAATCCATTAATCATCGTACAAAAATATAAAAGCAAATGGACTTTGTTACATCCTGTTGGGGGAAAAAAAACAGTATAAATAACACAGCACCACAACAAAACACAGAACAGTTTTGGTGCTGGGCTGATGCAGGAGTATGCTGTTCATCAGGAAAACGACACAAAGGACGTGCAATTATTTAGCGATATACTACACAAGACGAGGGACAATGGGGAGCATGCATTTGGTTCTAATATTAGTTATGTAGTTCTGTAACGAGAAGAAAATACAGGGATATAAATACAATGTTATGCTTACCTAGATGACAAAATCAGCCTTGTCAGCCCATCTTTTTTTTAATTTTTTTTAACATTTACTTCCGACAGTGACGCAGCTCATTGGTTGAATTCAAGTCAGGTGACCATTGAGTGCTGTTTCGATTGGCTAAGCATGTAGTGGTCCTGAGTGACTTCCTCAGACCTGCCTTATTAGGTTTCGTAACGGTTTAATTTTCATAAAACTGCGCACACTTAGCCTGCCAGCCGATTCATGTTTGGAAAAATATGTGTTTGCATATCTGTGGGAATCGGCTACTCCCTAAATGGGGATTGATCAGCTCAAAAACTAAAGCAGATACAGCCACTCAGCCCACCATCTAATGCTCCGACTTCTAGTGGCAGCTTCCCGCTCTTTGTTTTGCCATTTCTATGGTAGTGCGTCACTTCCATCAGCGGTGTGATGCCGTCTCACAGCAGACCTCAAATATCGTGATATTCATTTTTACACTGGTATCAAAATGTATACCGATACTATCTTGAACAATACTATATGGCACACCCCCTAATTGTGACTTTTGCCTGCAGCTTTCAGCTTGGACACAGAGCAGCCTGACTATGACCTGGACTCGGATGACGAGGCCTTTGTCCTCAAGCTGAAAAGGAAGATGGAGATCAGCTTTCTGCAGTTTGAGGAGATGATCGACCGGCTGGAGAAAGGCAGTGGACAGCAGGTTAGCACTGTTTGATCTCACTTGTCCTTACACACTCTCTGCTGTAAATAAAAGGACCTTATACACAAATGCACAATGAGCTTTAAATGAGGTCCATGGTTTGAACTCTTGTCTCCATCTCGTAGCTTGTAAGTCTCCCTGAGGCCAAGCTGCTTTTAAAGGAAGATGATGAGCTCATCAAGGAGGTCTTTGACTACTGGAGCCGTAAAAGGAAAAACAGCAAAGCCAATTGTCTCATCCCCAATGTCAAGCAGGAGAAAAGAGATGGCTCCAGCACCAGTGACCCCTATGTGGCCTTCCGACGGCGCACCGAGAAGATGCAAACAAGGAAGGTCAGTAGTCCTTTGCTTTGCAGTTTTCCATCAGTTTGATCCATTCCAACTTCAATGGTCTACAGAATCAGTTTTTAAGTTCTCGATCAACAAATAGTATGTCTTGTTTTGAATAAGACTGGACAATAAATCAATTTTAAATGTAAAATCTTTTTTTGGGGGTCCACAAATCATAAAAATAGAATTTTGCATTCCTAAGAGGAAAGATTCGAGATTCAAAGAGTTTGTCAATACTACTATACGTACAGGACATACAGGAGAATTGAAATGCCATTTTTCTGTCTTCAGTGGTGTCCGCAATATTAAAAAAAAGGAATAAGGTTGGAAAAACAACAGTCTGTGTACAGTAATGCTACCCGTTGTGCAAATGACAGTAAAACCCAGACATCCTATGTACAGAAAAGGTAGAGCAGTAATACTCGTAGTTGCAAGTTCGATGCAGTAATGTATGTGCAGACAGTGACAGATTGGACTTCACATGATCAATATTGCAATAACGGAGCAGCAGGTATGGTATTTGTGCAGATGGTTGCAGTAAGGTGCAAAGACATACAGCAGCAGATATATTACTGTTGGTGTGCCAGTTGTGAATATGGTAGCCTCTAGCTCAAACCCCCTCCCTTAAAAGTAGATATTTTAAGTTTTCACTTTATTAATCAGAAACTAGTGCATACCTGTAGAAAGAAAGTATTCTTGTCTGGAAACAGGTGGCCCAGTTAGGCTTTACAGGCCTAAATGTAGGCTGTGTTTGAAAGTGGAATACAAAGAGGTGTAGCCTATATGTAGGCAGTCACACATGTTGGACTTTGACAAATATAAAGGGACTGAACACCCTAAGATTTGATTGTGTGAATATTAATTACAAAATTATTGAAAATGAATGGGATATCCAATATTAGTGACTGTTAAAAAACCCTTGTTTATTTGTCAGACTTATTTGTGATCTTTTGAGTTATAGTCATGAGTGTTGCATCTTGCACTTTGGGAAATGGAAGTTGTTCAGTCATCATAATTGTTTGTGTGTAGTTTATAGTCTATTGTCAATAAACTCATGCAGTACTGTAACAGGACACGTTTACAAATATTTGAGATCCCTGCAAGGACTGTGATAAGCTGGTCCGGCTTCCCATCCATGCACTTCGTGTTCTCCACGTCAATGGCCGAAACGTAAAACCTCCTGTCTAAAAAATGCACTTTTTATTTTATTTTTTTATTTTTTTTTGAGAACAGAAAAAAAATGCTTGAAAAAGTTTTCTTGCAGAGTGCTATATTTTGTCACAATAAAGGGTGGGACTGTCTTGCAAACAGATATGAGCAGCCTTCCTTGTTCTCGTCATCCAAAGTGAAATTTGCAAAATCAGAAAATCCTGCAGATAGGTTTTCAGCCATCGATATGCCGAATTAACCTTTAAAGCTACGCAATCACAACAACATTTTAGTATAATTTTATAAGCATTAAATCATCATTATTGTCTTTTTCTTGTCAGATTTGTCGCTTTTCACTTCCTTGTTCCCTGAAAGGACTGCGATAAGCCAGTCCGGCTGCCCCCCGGTGCACCTCGTGTTCTCCACATATCGATGGCTGAAATGCAAATCCTCCTGTCTGAAAAATGCACTTTTCTGAGAAAACTAAAAAAAAAAAAAAAACTTAAGGATATGGCTGTATGCCCCGTTCTTCGAGTAGCATGAGTGAGATGTCTCACCATGGAATACTCCCCTCCTACATATACCTCAGAAGCACTTATCTCATTATGCCAATTCTGATTGGCAGATGACTGCGATGCCGTGCCTTGCATAATCACCTCTTATAAGAAGCCCATGCTTCGACGTGGCTTTACTCAAGATGAGCACCTCTTCTCGCTTTGCCCAGCAAGAAGGGTTGTCTGGTGAGACATCTCACTTATACTACTCAAAGAACCGGGGATACAGTCGTATCCTTAAGTTCTTCTTCATAGTACTCGTTTCGATATCTCACTATGGGATATGGAGACTCCTGTATTGCCAGTGTGAAGGTGTGTCTTGGGGCTGGTGGAGGAGCGGACTCAAGATTTGCGGGGGGCGGGGGAGCTGGAGCGCTTCATCGTCCCTCTTCCTTGCCTCGCAGCGTTGTTGCATTGAGGTGAGAGCTGCACTGAAAATGCCATCTGGAAAGATTGGCATGGCATTTGTGGTTTTGCAACCTGAGCCGGCGGGATGAAGAAATCATCATCTTTGTCGTCTTCGGATATGAGCTCCAAGTCATCCTCCCCCTCCTCATAATCCCAACTCCAGAATGTCTTTGGTTTGCGGTGCATCCGCTGTCATGTCCAACTGAGAACCCCAGCTGGCTCCAGAGCGTGCTTCAGTAACCGCATCGAGCCCCTCCTTCTCCATGCCACGCGACAGTTTGCTGGTTGTGGACACGTAAGGGTTCTTCCCTAACAGGCTGACTTGGTGAGCAAGCCATTCGCGGAGACTCTTAAGGGTGAAATGGGCGCAGTGTCCGCATGAACCCAGTGCCTCTATTGCGAGTCGGGCATGTTCTAGTCCGAGGCAAGACGAGCAGATCTGGTTTGTGTCTTTACTCGAGATCTTACTCCCGCAATTACAGAGACAAGCCTTCGAGTCACAGTCTTCTCTGGCGTGAGCAAGACTGGGATCCATCTTTGGTAACTGGGGTGTTAACTTGTAGCATAACTGCTTACCAGGTGTGCTAGCCTCTAGGCGCGAAGTTAGTTGGTGTGCTAAAACCATGCGAGTGGGGAAAGAGACGACTTCACCGAAGTTGGGTTACTATTTTCCCACTCTAGCCTATGGTAAAGACTAGAGTTGCTTGCCAAGTGGAAGCAGTTGCTAGCACCCAGCGACAGAGTGAAAACCAAGCTCCATTCTATGGACAGTTAAGCTAGCTTGCCCAAGGCTGAGATATGCTTCGAAGCGAGAAGAGGTTTTTGAATAAAACCACATTGAAGCATGAGCTTCTTATAAGAGGTGATTATGTAAGGCGTGGCATCGCAATCATCTGCCAGTCAGAATTGGTGTAATGAGATTAATGCTTCTGAGGTATACGCAGGAGGGGCGTATCCCATGGTGAGACATCGAAACAAATACTATGAAGAACAACTTGTTTTCTTGCAGAGTGCTATGCTTTTTTTTTTTCCATCAGAATAATTTTCTGTCACAATAAAGGGGGGGACGGTCTTGCAGACAGATATGAGCAGCCTTCCTTGTTTTTGTCATCCAAAGTGAAATCAGAAAATCCTGCAGATGGGTTTTGTATTTCAGCCATCGATATGCTGAATTATCCTTTAGAGCTATGCAGTCACGACATCTAGCTATAAATTCTCGAAATCTGTGTCTGTTCCACACGTATCTCTTGAACTGTTTCAGACTGGCCTCAGATTTTAAACATGGTTTCCTGAAGTTACAAGGGTGTGCATCCCCGAATATGGAATCACTCGGTCAAAATATGTAATTTTTATCAATAAAGGTTTCAGCCACCACTCTCTCTTCATGAGCTGGCTTCAAGAAGTGTGGGCGGGGTTTCAGATTGACTCCGTGCTGATGGGACAATACGCGGCATCATGGCCATGCTGATTGGATAACGCACAGCATCACGACCTGTCAGTCACCACAGTGTTCCTGAGACAAAACAAGGAAATGAGGGTTAGAAAGATGGAAAAAGATAATAATGAAGAGTTAATGCTTAATACCATAGTTGCCGTGATTGCGTAGGTCTAAAGGATAATTCGCCATATGTGGAGAATGAGGTGCACAAGCAGGCTGAGCGTCAGCGGGGACTGGGTCTGGCAAATCAATACAACATGCCGGGAGAAGCAGCAGCCAGATGCTGGCTCAAAGGCACGCTAACTGATGGCGATAGTTATTTTCAATAAACTGGGGGGGGAAAAAAAGTGCATGGAGTGTGCTTTTGCCCTGAGGTTGATTTATCATGGAAAAACAGCTGAGCTCTGTGGTTTGATTGCGTAGGTCTAATGGATAATTTGGTATGAAGAACACCAGGTGCGCTGGGGGGGAGCAGCCGCTGAACCGGTGGATCGCAGTCCTTCGGAGACACACGGGTAAAGCAGCAGCCAGTGGGTCTCAAATATTTGTAAACGTGTCCTGTTGTAGTCCTGCATGAGTTTATTGATGATACACAGAAGAAATTCAATATTACACTCAACTCCATCACTGAACAGTGATGTGAACTAAAATTATAATGACTGAACAACTCCCATTGTCTAAAGTGCAAGATACACTATTATCTTGAATGTAAGTGATAAAAGATCACACAAGTGATCTGACAAATAAACATGGGATCAGAAACGGTCGCCAATATTGGATGTCCCATTCATTTTCAATAAATAGGTATTCTGTAATTAATATTCAATCAAATAAATCTTAGTGCCATTTACTCGCTTGCGTATAGGCTATGCCTCTTTGTATTCCACTTTCAAACAATCGGCATTACAGCAGCCGATAGGAAGAGACTGAACAAACTGATCAAGAAAGCTAGCTCTATCCTGGGGCAACGCCTTGACCCAGTGGAGGAGATAGGAGAGAGAAGGATGGTGGCTAAACTGTCATCTCTGCTGGAGTCCGAGTTCCACCCTATGCAGGACGTACTGAACGCACTGAGGAGCTCATTTAGCAGCAGACTACATCATCCTAGGTGCACATCTGAGAGGTTTCGCAGGTCCTTCCTACCTACGGCTGTCAGACTGTACAACCTAAGCAGGGCTGCTCGCAGAGATAGCAAAAAAACGTGACGACCTAGTAGTATTGAATGCAAAAGGCACAACAGACTTACACAAATGGTCCCCTCCAGTATACAACTAGGACAATATCTGTCGCTACGGAGGGTGACAATATGTATGAGTACATATTCATACTATGTAGGATAACTAAGTAGACGGTTATGCTGTTTATTTCATCTTGCTACAATGCTCCGCACTTTGTATATATACAGTATTTATGTGTACATATGTACTGTATATCCACTGTTCTTATTTATATTTTTCGTATCTTCTTAATTATTGCTCTGAGTGTTGCTATCCCTGTGCTGTTGGCAATCCTGGAATTTCCCCATTGTGGGACTAATAAAGGCTTATCTTTTCTTACATTTGGGCCTGTAAAGCCTGATTGGGGTACCTGTTTCAGGCAGGAATACTTGCGTTCTACAGGCAATGCTCTAGTTATAGTATAATTTTTTTTTAATCATTAAATCGTCAGTATTGTCTTCTTCTGGTCAAATTTGTTGCTTTTCACTTCCTCATTTTATTTGCAGAGCGCTCTGGTGACTGCCAGGTCGTGATGCCGCCTATTACCCAATCAGTACGGAGTCGGGCCAAAGCCAAGGGCATGAAAAAAAAATGGAACGGTGGCTAAACCTTTATTGATAAAAAATTGCATATGAAGAGTTTGTTTGCAAAAACCGATAAATGCCACTTCCAAGAAAATTTCCCTCTGTACAACAAACAACTGTTCACATTACCTACTTATACAAGTTCAAATTGTTTTTTCGAAAAATCTGCTATATCCGCTGTTATATACACTGTGAAGTTCATGTTTTTTTCAAAAGCCGATAAATGGCTGGACCCTGTTTTTACCAATTGTGCAAGTTCTCCCACTTAAAAGATGAGAGAGGTCTCCATTTTTCATCATAGGTATACCTCAACTATGAGAGACAAAATGAGGGGGAAAAAAATCCAGAAAATCACTGTCTGATTTTTAAAGAATTTATTTGCAAATTATGGTGGAAAATAAGTATTTGGTCACCTACAAACAAGCAAGATTTCTGGCTCTCGCATACCTGTAACTTCATCTTTAAGAGGCTCCTCTGTCCTCCACTTGTTACCTGTATTAATGTCACCTGTTTGAACTTATCAGTATAAAAGACACCTGTCCACAACCTCAAACAGTCAGACTCCAAACTCCACTATGGCCAAGACCAAACAGCTGTCAAAGGACACCAGAAACAAAATTGTAGACCTGCACCAGGCTGGCAAGACTGAATCTGCAATAGGTAAGCAGCTTGGTGTGAAGAAATCAACTGTGGGAGCAATTATTAGAAAATGGAAGACATACAAGACCAATGATAATCTCCCTCCATCTGGGGCTCCACGCAAGATCTCACCCTGTGGGGTCAAAATGATCACGAGAACAGTGAGCAAAAATCCCGGAACCACACGGGGGAACCTAGTGAATGACCTGCAGAGAGCTGGGACCAAAGTAACAAAGGCTACCATCAGTAACGCACTACGCCGCCAGGGTTCAAATCCTGCAGTGCCAGACGTGTCCCCCTGCTTAAGCCAGTACATGTCCAGGCCCGTCTGAAGTTTGCTAGAGAGCATTTGGATGATCCAGAAGAGGATTGGGAGAGGTCAAATGAAACCAAAATAGAACTTTTTGGTAAAAACTCAACTTGTCGTGTTTGGAGGAGAAAGAATGCTGAGTTACATCCAAAGAACACCATACCTACTGTGAAGCATGGGGGTGGAAACATCATGCTTTGGGGCTGTTTTTCTGCAAAGGGACCAGGACGACTGATCCGTGTAAAGGAAAAAATGAATGGGGCCATGTATTGTGAGATTTTGAGTGAAAACCTCCTTCCATCAGCAAGGGCATTGAAGATGAAACGTGGCTGGGTCTTTCAGCATGACAGTGATCCCAAACACACTGCCCGGGCAACGAAGGAGTGGCTTCGTAAGAAGCATTTCAAGGTCCTGGAGGGGCCAAGCCAGTCTCCAGATCTCAACCCCATAGAAAATCTTTGGAGGGAGTTGAAAGTCCCCAGCAACAGCCCCAAAACATCACTGCTCTAGAGGAGATTTGCAATCAAGACAATGTGATTTTCTGGATTTTTGTTTCCTTATTTTCTCTCTTAGTTGAGGTAATGATAAAAATTGGAGACCTCATCTTTTAAGTGGGAGAACTTGCACAATTGGTGGCTGATAAAATACTTTTTTACCCCACTGTATCTGCTGTGGCAGCGTTCTGCAGACCCCTACTTGGGTCTGCTTGCTTTGAGTGATTTCCCTGCCAGTTTTTTTTTTTTTAACAATTTTGTTGCATTTTATGTCAAATATGGATAATTTTGATGAAGCAGATGAACCAGTGATGCGTTCACCAGACAAACTAGCATGGTTTTCAGGACATGTCGGTTTTTGCAAAAGTATGTGTTGTGGACTTTTTTGTTTTTGTGGCAAGAAGTACTCAATAATTGCCAAAAAATAACAATGAGTTGATGTTCAATTTTTGGCTTTATGTCTGAGATACTCATATTTCAAGTGGCCATGTCTTTCAAGCTGAATTGGAAATACTAACGCATATAAACCAACAGATGAAAAGTTGTTTTCTCATTATTAAAACAATTGGACTTGTCTGTTTTTGCAGCAAACTCTTCATATTTTCACTGAGCAACTCCATACTCAGGATGCACACCCTCGTAACCTCAACAGAGCACTTATAAAATCTGAGGACAGTCTGACCAACGGTTTGGGACGAACGGTTGTGCACACAAGCTGATGTGCCCCTCTGTGTTGTTGGTGACAGAAACTGCTTTTTTGAGTGGCACAAATAATTTGTCATCTTTTTGTGACACATGATTGTTTTGTAAATAGTTGTACAAAAAACGCCTGAGCACTGCCTGCATTTTCATGTAAATACTGTGTAGAACTTTGGTTGCTAAATTTTTACACAAGTTTTTGAAATTTACAATTTATATTTGTATCATGAGTTATAAACATGGTTTGTTAGACATGTTTGTGAGTTTCACAGTAAAAAATCAGTTTTTCATACTCTTAATTTTGTTGCTTGTGTGATTTTAGGTCCAGTGTGTTAATATAATACGCAAAAATGAAAAAATAACTGAATTCACACGTGAGGTTGTGCTGAAAGAAATGACACCAAACAAGGCAAGGTAAATAGTTTTTAATATGAAATATTAAAGTAAAATCAAAAATAGTCAAAAAGGCCCAATTACACCCTGGACCGCCAAGGATTAATCATTTTATCTTACTGATTTAACTAGTAATTAATAATTGCAATTTTCCTGGGAATCTGAATTTCTCTTGGTATCAATATGGTCTTTGCATTGCATAAAAATGCACATTGACATACTGAATAAAAATGCATATAATGTTAATTTATTGTACAATTTTGGATGGTAATAATTATAGTAATATTGAATTTTATTTATATCACGCTTTACATTTAAAAGGAAATAAATCTCAAACTGCCACAGAGTAAAAGCTGTAATAATTAACCCCTTGCACTCCGGTCAATTTTCCTAAAAACGCCAAAAAATAATGTGCCCAAAGTAAATCGAAAGCTGTTGTTCAACCCTTTGCAGCATCTTCATGGGGTTGGTCTCATTTAAAAGAAAACACTTTGAATTTTTTGGCAAAAAAAAACATGATCTCTCCAAGTGCTCCGGCCACTGAGTTACAGTCATCTAAACATAGTGAACTTGAAGAAAATAAATTTGGCCTGGGTGTTTTTTTTGGATACAAATGCTTGCAAATAACACACAGCTTCAGATCCGGGCTGGAAAATGCAACAGAAATGTAGAACCAAGTGTTATCCAGCTGAGGTCCAAATTTTGTAACAATACCACAAAAAATGAATATATTACACAGCTTTGTTCTCAGGCTGTTCCCAGGCGTTTTGGAACTGTGCCAAATTGTGCCAAATGGCACAGTTTGGAAAAACGTCTGTAACTTTTGAATGATTCAACATAGAAGCTTCATCTTGGGCTCAAATGAAAGGTCACATTCAGGGCTGTGTCTGTGTGTGTGTGGGGGGGGGGGGGGCGTCCCCCCACCCCCCCGCTACAGAGGACGGAGATCGGCCCTCGCTACATGACGGATTACACTCGGATGTGGCATGTTTCCACAGCAACGCTGTCACCGCGGCTCCCCCCACCCCCCCGCTATAGAATCGTAGCGGCGGCGGGGGGCCCCGTTCACGGTTCGGAGGCGGCAAAGAACCGTGTAACTCGGCGCACGCACTTCGTACTTCGTGCGCCGTACAGTTGTAATTTACCGATCGGTCAAAAGTCATTTTTTGATTACAATTTTCAGGGATAAATAATAATTTAGCTTATAACACCTTACCTCTTCACAGCCACACTGTCCTGGCGAACTTCTCTTCCCCATTGTCAGACGAACACGACGCTGGTCCGCTCGTGGATCCCGGTCAAAACATAATTCCATTATTGCGGTTTTGGCGAATGATTTACGACCTTTGACGTCGGCCTCCGTCGGTCTATGATGACGGAAGAGAATCCTAAACGTCTATTCTGCTGGAATGAGTGCAGGTCGCACTTGTGGGTGGTCTCTGCTGGGTCTTTAGCAGGTTCTTCCAGCGTCCTTATTTTCATCTGTTGCAGCAGTAAGTCTCTCTTCACCCAGCCCGAACTTCTGTGCTTCAATTGGCTCCTGCATGCACAGTAGGCGGGTCCTCCTTCCTAGGTTTTCATTCATTGATTCTTCAAGGTTTCAGAAACCCAATTCAAGGCTCGTATTAGTCGAATGAGAGGTCAATCAGATGAACTAATCTGTTCGCGGCTGTGTCTGCAGCTTTTATTTTCAGTGCGCGCTTGGACGCCACTACATCACCATCACCACCTACATCACCATCTACACCATGCATCCGAGAGCGCACGAGGGCGCTTTCGTGCGCTCTAGGACGCAGAGGCTTGCCCGTCCGCGGTACAACAGAGCACAAGAGGTTAAAATAAGAAAGCAAGAATAATAAAAATGGAGCTGAAATCACATAGGTAACTATTGATATACTTTATAAAAGAGTTTTTAAAGATTTCTTGAAGGACTCCACCGTCCTACAGATACAGTTCAGATATTGTCATTTTTTTTGTAATATAAAAGTTCTGCAGAGAAAATTTGACAAAATGTGTTGGCTACTACTGAGTACTCTACTGTATTGATGGAGACGCTAATTCCTTGGGCTACACACCAGGTTTATGTTCACATCAGACAAGGGCATGCATTACATTGTTCAGTGAGAACTGATATGGGGATGCTTGGGGTATGTGGGTTTGCTCACTAAGGTTCTTTCGTAATAACTGCAAATGCTGCAATTTACTGTTACAAATTAGTATGTAGCTGCTATGAGTGCTGAAGTAATTATTTTGTTTCTAATCCACAATCAGAATCGTAAGAATGACGAGGCGTCCTATGAGAAGATGCTGAAGCTTCGCAGGGATCTGAGCCGAGCTGTCACCATCCTCGAAATGATCAAGAGGAGGGAGAAAAGCAAACGAGAGCTGCTGCACCTCACACTGGAGGTCTTTGAGAAGAGGTAAACCTGTCTGCAGGGCTGATGGTGAAATAAAAGCAGCTTGGCAGGGTGGCATTATACATGGGGGGGGGGGGACATCTACAAAATTCTGTGAAGTTTTGTGGGAAAACGAGCTGAAACTGCTTTATCTGGATGCCTTTTTTTTTTTCTTTATTGTAAGTTTGAGGGTAGAAATGTGCTGCTGTGCTGAACGCTGTTGACTACTGTGAATTTGAGGATATTTATCAGCTCATTTTTTCCAGGAATACCATGTCGGACTATAGTGGCGAGGTTATGGCAGAAGTTCTGGCTGAGCAGGCAATGGTGAGGCCACAGATCATTCCCCTGGTCCCCCTCACCAACCAATACAGGCACCAGGACCACATGGACCACAAGGACTACAAGTCCAAGGTGAGCCCTTCTATCTGAAACTTGCTCTGTAATAAAAAGTTAACTTCTAGTTATTTTTTGTTCAAAGATTTTTAAAGTTAATGTTCAATTTGTAAATGACATTGGTTTTATTAATATGGTGCGGTTTTTTTTCCAACCAATAATGAATACACACATTTAAAATGCAGCCAAGAAAAAGAAGTGAGAAATGACTTTTTTTAAAAAGCTAATATTATGAATATTTTGCTGCTGCTAAAGTTGAGCTTTAAAGATCCACTGCATAATCATTATCTCCTTCTTCTACATAGCCTGAGAAGGCTGAAGTTCCCCGGCAGAAGAGGAAGTACGAGAAGAAACCGAAGGTGCTGCCTTTTTCATCAGGCGCCCCCTACCATTCTGGTCCTGTTGTCTTCAATGCAAAGGATCTAAACCAGTACGACTTCCCCAGCTCAGATGACGAGCCCTTCCCCCAGGTGAACAAAAAAAAAAAAAATCGGAACACAAGCACGCCTTGCAAATCAGGCATTATACTGTTCTTGTGTGATGTTACTCTGCCTAAGAATATTTTCACACGTCAGCGTTTTTTTTTTTTTTTGTTGTTGTTTTTTTTTTTTGCTGCTGTTTTAATTCCACTCACATTATTTCCATTAAAGACGATTCCCAAAAAGACTTTTTGAACAAAGTGGCAACTGGTATGTTGTGATAAGGTCCACTGACTACAAAGTTAAAAACTTGCTGAACAGGTAAGCATTTTAAAAAGGAAGAATGAGGGAGATGGCCACTTTGGTGCTTAATACAAGAAGAGTCATTATGTCCATTATTGCCTGAAAGAAAACAAAACCTTGTTGTTCAGTTGATACAGCAAAGAGAAATAGCATTTCTCCTAACTTCAAAGTTAACACAATTAACATTTTTAACTTACGGCACTATCATGAAGGCATGTATTTACACTGAAGAGCTAAAGGGGGAAAGCTCAGGGAGAACATGCAAACTTCATACTGATGGGTTGACCCCAGACTCTTGGTGTGAGGCTGCAGTGCTAACCAGATGATGAAACGGATTAGATGACATAGGGCCGGGTGATTAAATTGGGGGTGGGGGGCAAAAACATGAAACCACAGTTTGGGACCTGTAATCTTGCCCATGTCAGTTCAGTTTTTTGCTCATACAGCGAAGCCAAAAGGAGCTGATGCAATAATGTGCCATCTGTCCATATTTCACAGGAATCACTGCTTCAACTGGGCATTTGCCCCAATGTTTGCCAAACTCGCAGTGATCCTCAGGTGGGTCTGTATCCAGGTTGTGGTAAAGGTCAAAGGTAAGGAGAAGAAAATGACTAGTCCTCTAGGCCATTGCCACACAAACTATTTGTAGTATGATTAGTTTTGGAAAAACAAGTGAATTTTCTCCCCGAGAGGAGAAGACACTTTCAGCAGGAATACCACTGCCATTCACAAGTTTGAAGACGTTATATCCTGATGTTATTTTTCCAAACCCTTATCATGAATCATGTGATGTGCCGGGAGCAGATAAACCAAGAGGCGAGGGAGCCGCCACATCTGCTCAGGATGGTGTTATCATAAAGGATGGTACCAGCCCAGTGGCAGCCCCTGTTGAGCTGGTAGTGTGTGCGCACGCACGCGTGTGCGTTATGTAGTCATTGCAGTGGAGCCTTCCCTGACGGGGCATGATGCTGGTACCTCGTAGCCCTCCAGTTTCACAGGGAAATTTATTGCCTGGGTTGCCTGCCTGTGCGATTTTTAAAACAGTTGATCTGACCACCCCTTTTCTAATGACAGAAGTATACTTCTATCATATGAAAGAATATGGTTAAATAGATCCACTTCACTGTAGAGTGTGTTGGTGGAGGACAATGTGAAGGAGATGTGAAGGAAAAAAAAACTTCCGGAACAGCATGAAGCTGCTGGCCCCATTCGGTGGAATAAGTGGGTATAAATGCATCATCTGTGATATTAAGCTAATTTATTTTCCAATAGAGAAAAAATCTTGAATGTTTTTTCCCCACTATGCTTTCATTATGTTGCAGTTCGCATAATTAAAATTTACCTCCTTTAACTGGTTCCCCCATTGTTCCTTTATTGTGTGTTTGTGGTATATCTTTTTTGTGAGAAGGCATATCCCAGCTTTAATAATTTGAACATATTTACAGTTGTGAGCCATGTCGGTGAACTATGAGGGAGAATAAGAAAGGAGGAAAAACATTGTTCAAAAACCAAAAGTAAAAGGTTTGTGATATTGATTTAAGGTCACATCGCCAAGCCGTAAGATGACAGTAATGTGGTTGTGACAGTTCAAAGAAAATGGAAGTGCAGAGTATTTTCTTAATAGAAAAGGGTTTGACACTTTAATGTCCAAATTAGGGATGCAAGTTATTGATTAATTCATTAATTGATGATTGATTCATCTTATTGATTTAACAATTAATTGATGAGCAGCATTTTTCCTAGAATCTTGAAATCCCCTCGGTATAATACGGTCCATCTTTAACATGTAAAAAGTTGCTGTTTTTTCTTATAATGAATAAAGCATGAACATCATATTCCTCAATGATTTATTGTACAATTTGCATTTTCTTTTACTACAATGACATTTTTTGTAGTTTAACAAATTTTGCACTGTATAGTGTGTACTATGTGCTGGTACATATCAGTGAATTACAAATGTCATGAGTTTTTATTTATTACCTCCGCCAAGGAGGTAATGTTTTTACCGGGGTTTGTCTCTGTCTGTTACCAACATAACTCAAAAAATTATGAACAGATTTTGACGAAATTTTCACGAAAGGTGTGTAATGGCACGAGGAACAGATGATTAGATTTTGGTGATGATCTGAGAGTGCATACCTCCACCAAGGGCTTTGTTTTTATTTGTGTACCAGGATTACACAAAAACTACTGGATGGATTTGGATGAAATTTTCACCAGAGGTGGTTCTTGGGCTACAGGGGAACCCATTGTATTTTGGTGATGATCTGAGAATGCATACCTCAGCCAAGGCGCTTATCTTCTCACAGTGTGTTAGCAACAATACTCCAAAACTGATGGACAGATTTGATGCAATTTTCACCACAAGGCTATAGGCCTACACACAAACCCATTACATTTTGGAGTTGATCCATGACAAACGGAAGGAGCCTTGGCGGAGGTATGTGCTCTTGAGTGCTTTTCTAGTTTTAAAAACTATTACCAATATCATATAAAATTTATCTTTTTTAGTTGTATTAAAAACTTTACCAGTACATCTCAGTAAATTAGAATGTTAGACTGTTTTAACAGGAAAATCAGTTGTGAGCTACTTCATCTGTTGCATGTTAAACATTCACAGTACCCCAGCAATCCAGACAAACCCAGAATAATCTGGGCTTCTCTGTTGTCTGTTATCTCAGTGGGAACTTGAGTCTGGTCTGCTTTTCTGTCTAGCGGCAGTATGAAGGCAGCAGGAATGGGTTTTTTGTGCTCTTGTAGGCTTTGTACTTGCTGCAGTCCATTTCTCCACCCTGTTGATTTGAAGTAGGCAGCGGGTGGACATTGGAACGTGCAATTGGAACTTGTGATTCTGACCCAGAAGGGCGAGTGTTTTTTGCTCTGCACAGCGCATGCACTCTGGGGACTTGGCATCGTCTTCTGCTTTTTCGGTTGAAATGCAGCAGTGGGTGACCGTGTGCGCTTCCGCCTGGATGGCCATGCCACTACATTTCATGTAAGCTCCCATTGAAAAGGACTGCTGAGTTTTCCATTGACAACTAATTTAATTTAGTCGACTAAATTCTTTATCGACAGTTAAAAGTCATTCATTAACATTGCTTGTCCAAATTATATGAAAATCATTTACTGTTGTAGACTTTTGGACTTGGTAAGCAATGTTTTACCTTTATGCAGTGGAGCAAATGTAATCATTTGCTGCATATTGTCCCCGCTGCCCATCAAAGTTGAAAAAAGAATTTTGCACCATTATCTTTTTGTTCAAGAGCAAACTAATTCAGGTCCACATAGCATTCTGGCTCCAGAAACTTAAGTCATGTTTGGTATAAAGCAAGCCAGCTGGTGTACAGATTGGAGCTCTATTTTTGGCACCCCAAAAAGAACTAAATCACCATTTTTGCTGTCCAATTTTGTTAGAGTAAATTTTTAAAAAGTTGATTTTTGGATAGTAGCAATTTCTCATCAGCTTTGCTGCCAAACTAGTTATGGTTCTGGTCCAAAATCAGTTTTTAGTCATTGCACTCTACCCTTTCTCCTTATTAGTCCTCCCCGAATCATAAAAGTCCAGGGGAAAAAATAAACCACAGCCTTTGGCCGGGGGTCCGATATTTCTCCACTTTGACTGACCTCACATTGACCTCTGACCTTGTGTCCACAGCTGCACTCAGGCTCTTCAGAAGCAGAGGAGGAGAATGACCCAGATGGTGCCTACGCCTTTCGCAGGAAGGCAGGCTGCCAGTACTATGCTGTAAGAATTGTAACCTTTTACCCATCCAGACTTGATAATGATGCACTTTTCATATTTTGTGAAAGTTTGAATTAAGATTACACTGGTCAACACCAAATTTATTATCTAAGTTTTTTTTAGCTGATTTAGGACAATTTTGATGTGCTGAATCCAAAAATCACATTGGTTTTGCTCAATCAGGTCAACTTTTTGAATTATGGCCACATGTTGTTTTATACTGTACGTTGTTGTTTACATGTACGGGTATTTTGACTTCATATGATGCAAAATTCTTTTCTCTGTCTTGAAATTCTATGAATTTTGAACAATGATGACGTAACATTAAATTTACTAAGTAAATTTAATGTTACGTAAACAGTACTAAGTAAGTACAGGTTTTTACTTAGCACCTGATCAAGAGAAACGGATGTCATTTTTGGATTCAGTGGTGCAAAATTCTTAAATCAGTTGGAAAAAACGGACAGCTTACAAAAAAATTATTTTTGTAACCCTGTGTTATAGTTGTCAGTTAAATAGCTTTTGTAAAAAGGTGTCCCAGCTGACAAGTCACATGAAATGAATAGCACTGATTTTTAAAATGGTGCAATTGAGTAAATAAACTATGAAATGGGTGATGTCAAAAACTGATCCACACCGCCTTTTTTGTAATAATTGCCAGTTTCTGGGAAATGATCCACACCATGCTTCAAGTATTTATGGTGTAAACCTTACACTAATGTTTAGGTTCAAATTTATTTGTGATTTCAGTTTACTACACTCGCGTTCAGACAACTGAAACCAATCATTTTGCAGAGATCAGCAGTACTGTAGACTTAAGAAAATGCATGAAAAAACATGACCTGTTGTGCCTACTGTCTCCAGGCTCGTCAGGATCAGGTGGGTAGCTGGCCATGGTGTGCGCCATGGGAGGATGGCGGTTTGGCAGAAGCTCGCTTTCGCTACAGTCTCACTACACTCACCATGCCACGGCAATGCCTGGGCATGGCTCGACGGCGCGTCGGACGAGGCGGCAGGTCTGTTATCCTTAATACAATAAAATGACAGTATCATTTCTATTACTGGATTTTCTTTTTCTTGGTAACCCTTAAAGCTTTTAATCTCATTGAAAAATAATTTTGTGTCTCAGGGTATTACTGGATAGGGCACACACGGACTATGACATTTTTCATGAACTCGATGCAGAAAGGCTCGACCTGCCTCTTCCCCAATCTTCTCCTACAACTATGTCATGCTCGCCGGCCACAGACAAATTTGCCAGTACCTCGCAAACAAATACCTCGGACAGAAGTTCCTCCTCCTTCCCCACGTCCTTGCCCTCTTCCACGGACCTCAGTCAGATACTGTTGAATATAAAGTCATGCCGATGGAGGCACTTTAGACCACGGACACTACCACTACACGAGTTGGACAATGCCCACCCTCTATTCAGGAGATTGAGTCGAGGCCTGAAACGCCCAGCCTCGACCTCCACACATGGAGGACAGCCCAGTGGCTCTCAGTGCCCAGGGAGGGCTGTCCCTGTACCCACACCCATTGCTGGTAAGTAGCAACAAAGTCTTCAAAGTTGTGCATGTGATGTTCTGTTTGATGGTTTCAGGGCAGTAAACAGTGCTTTTGTTAAATTATACTGTGTTATACTGAGCCAGTTTTGTATTTATTAGGAAGAGGAGGGTTCATGTCAGTGTTGAGGGGTGGTGAAACTGCTGCTACTGACCAGAGCATGAAATGTTATAGTATGGCTTTAAATACCAGAAAAGTTGATAGCTACCAACAAGACACTGTCTATGATCTTCTGAGCTGGGACATGACCTGACTGGATTACACAGAACATAAGTTATATGCTTCTTCGTGGAGCTTACGACATACTCTTGGCGCATGGCCTAAGCCGTTGTCATAATTTCAGCTTGTGCACTGGTGTGAATGCATTGTTGCATCGCAAAAAAAAAAAAGAAAATTCTGCTGAGGTGTAGAGTGCTTGTTGGCCATGCATGTGTTTTGAAATGGCCATGAACAGCAGATTGATGGAGTTAGAGCTAATAAATGTTAAAGCAACTTCTCTTATGATTTATCATCATCATCATAGCAGTCTGTCGTGGGCGACAGTGACTGTTTCATTTAGGTCTGATCAGATGATTACTGCAACAGAAAAAAGAACAGACTCACTGCTGCCATCATATGGTAATCTATGTAATTATTGGGTTTAGGTCGAGTCATAAAAATGTTCTATATTTGCTAACTTCCCCAATATTCTTTTGAATTCAGACCGTGGTATAATCAACTCGCTTTAAAAGTGGTGGCACAATGAATGAATAGACTAGAATCAGGAAATGTGTAGGAGAAAAAGCAGACGAATCCACAGCTCTTGGTGTCTGTTTGCGCCGTGATATATGGTTACATTCTGGAGGTAGACGTCATGCAACACAGTAGGGTATGACGTCGTGACTGCATTGGGTTCTTTCAACGCTGTCACAATGGCATGGTTCTGACAGAGGCAAAAATTGGGCTTAACCCAGTAACTTGTTTTTGTCCAACTATAGCTTCTCATTGGTCAAGCAATAAAGCCAAAAAATTTTTACATCGCACAGAACATAAAGCCAGCAAAAGTTTTTTTTTTTTGGGGGGGGGGGGCATTTGTTTCCCTGGCATGAAAGGGGAAACGGATGACAACAAAACTGATCTGTATTGGCTCTTGTCAAATTATTGTAAATATCAGTATGTGCCCAGAATTTAGCAATTGGTGCATCCCTAATCTTTACTATTGATTTTGATAAGCATACCCAGTATTTGAAATTAATTTGAAAACAGTCATGCACTGATGGCACCAATTTTTGTGTTATTTAGGTTTCTTCATTTTTGAAAAATAAAACTACTCTTACCTGCTTGTGTTTAGACAAGACACTATTCACTTTAGATTCACATGACTAGTTGCCTAATCACTTTAGTCTGAGTAAAAACACTAGTATAAATAAACATATTAGTGGCCTAAATTGAAAGATACTTAATGCTGGTTGTGTTTAATTGCTGGTGATGGAAGCAAAGTGTGTGTGTTGGGGGGGGGGGGGGACAACCCATAAACCTATTTTATATCAACTGAAGTTTTATATTCTTTAACATGAGTAATCAGCTTCTGCCCTTCATGAAATCATTCTGGAGGCACACTCATAAAATACTGCTTTGTTTTTGACCATATTTTCTTCTTTGATCATGTTTCACTTTGTTTGCTGAGTGTATTTAATTGCAAGGCCAGGATGGGTTTAGTCCACCAGCTGTGATCTGAAATTCTTCAAGTTGTTGATCTGCACCCCTACTGCTTGGCATTCATGCTGCTTCACCTCCAGTCCAACCCAACCCACAGTGTCAAAGCTGGATTTGATAAAGGGATTCATGAGATGCACAGGATTTGTTCAGCCATAGAGGGAGGCGTGAAGTGTTGAATACAAATGAAATGTCACCAGTCCCTGGTAGTATCACTGAGGGCACTCAGGCATTGGGTGTTTTACTGCTGCTGCAAGTTGTTTGTGTATAGAAACTGGCTGTTGGTCATTTCTTGAAAACATTGATCTTCTTAAGTTTCAAAAAAATCATAAAGGACTTTGGAGGACTTTAGAACTTCTGAACGTGATGTTTAAAGTTTTTTTTTTTTTATTAGTGTCAAATTAAAGTAGAATTGGATTTAAAGTAGGGCTGCCCCTGACTGAACGTTATTCCCATCAACCAGTAATTGCAATTTAAAGGACATAGCTAAATGTTTGTAGCACTTTTATGACAGATGGCTTTATTGGTTGAAATCTAAGCAATATTTTTGCAATGTATCTAAATGGTTTATATCTCAGGATTGAGAAGGAATGTCTTTAAGCTACAGCGACCCCTTAAAATAATAAAAAAATAACCTGCGCACTTATGGAGGTGAGCTGTGTGTTACCAGGCTAAATTCAGGTAAACATGCAGCTCACCATCACCACTGTCCTCCTTTTTCACTAGAGTCCTGCATTTCCCCAGCTGGTCACAATTATGTCTGAACCCGACCCAAAACCGCCTCAAAAGATTCTCAACCTCAGTCCAACATGAAGCCCATATCATGATGAAGACCTAAGCCAGCTGTCTTTCACAGTTTAAAAAGCACCTCGGCATCCAGCTTCATGTCGTCAATATAGAAAGTTGTTGTGTGTTTTTTTTTAAATTATTTTTTTTTTTAAATGCACTGTCTTACAAATATCACGGAGACAACAGCTGGCTTAAAGACCTTGGTGCGGTGGCAACATATTTTTCCTGGGGGTACCAGAAAACGCATGACAAGACACTATTGTAACCGGAATATGTTAATTTTGTACTATTTATTTCTTTTTTAAATTTTGCACAGTAACTTTGCATATGGAGCTTACCATTTGAAACATTGTACAACCAAGGCTTGAATGTTGGAATATTGGGCCAGTTGGGATCCCACCCAGACATCCTGTGATTGGACTTCTTACTGGTGTTATCCTTCTCTCCTCTCTTTCCTCTCCTTGGCTCATCTTGTCTCATCTTTCCCTGTCTGAGCCCTGTCTAATTCAGGTTTTCTATTTATGGTGGTATACAAACAGGTTAGAAAATATCAAGTGTCACATTTTGTCCTGCAGGATTTTTTGTCATAGTTTACATAAATGACAAAAATTTGTATTTTTATTCTAGTTTTTTTTTTTTCCATTGAGAGAGTAGGGAAGGGGAAAAAAAACATTCATAATGGTAATTTAGATTTTAGATTTAGTATACTTTATTGATCCCCAGAGGGGAAATTGAGGGTCATCCACCTGGATGGATGAAGCAGCCACGATACGGCGCTATCCCTTAACCATTCACACACACATTCACACCTAGGGCCACTTTAGAGTCTCCAGTTAACCTAACCTGCATGTTTTTTGGCATGTGGGAGGAAACCGGAGAAATCCTGGGGTAAACCCACGCATACACGGGGAGAACATGCAAACTCCACACAGATCACTGTTGGTCAGGGGCTGGGATTGAACCCACGATCCCCACGATCTCCCGGCCAAGGGTAAACTGTGCTGCCGCAGTGCTAACCACTGCTCCACCGTGCAGCCCCAGATTTACTCATGCATACTTAAATTATATGATCACAGGTGGGTATAGTTGCCAGAAATTCTACTCATGTAAAAGCAGTGCTATGAAATTGATAATTAAAAGTAGACAACCAAAAATTTCCAGTTGAAAAAAGAGCATCCACTTCAAAACTTGAGTAATGACTTCAGTCTTGAAGGTCTGAGGTTTTTCTCCCAACATTTATACCAATTTTCCAATAGTTTTCTACTTTTCTCTGTAAATCTATCTAAATGTTACAACCATTTTCCTCTTGTAAAATTCTGACTTTTCTTGTATATTTGAGACTAGGGCTGCAGCTATTGATTAATCAGATGAGCTTTTTGTCTTTTTTGAAGACCTTTTGACCAAAATCTTGCTGTTTATGTATTAAGCAAACTTGCACTGACCGATCTGTCCTGAAACGTCTTCCCTAAAGTGTGCGTGTGTGTGGTGGGGGTGGGGTCTGATACCACTCTTTAGGGAAGAAGGGTCAGCACAGATTGGTCAGTGCAAGTTTGCTTAATATACAGTATAGACAGCAAGATTTTGGTCAAATGATGTTAAATCAAGAGACACAAAAAAGCTTATCCGATTAATCGATAGCTGCAGCCCTATTTGAGACTGATAAATTTGTGGATTTTTTATAATGATATCTATTTTTTTAATAAAATTACCTTTTTTTTTATAAAAAAAAAATTTTTTATATAAATTTGAAACAGATTGTGGTAAAAATGTGATTTTTTTTTTTTCCCCCTTTAATACAATTTACACTTTTGACTATAATTTTGCACAGCCAGACAGAACAATAATTTAACTCTGATTTCAAAGAAAAATATTAATAAAATTATCTTTAGTGAAGTAACTTGAATTACCAAAGATGTTATTTCTGTTATATTATTTCTATATATTAATAGTTAGAACTCCTCACCAACCAGACAACAGGAAAAACCTCCCTTATTTTGAAATCCAAGTGTTGGCATGTTTAGTTTGTCTGAATGCTGTTGATTGATTAAAGTCAATGACTTTGTGAATTTGGGTCGTCTTAACTTGCCAGGTACAGTATCTCACAAAAGTGAGTACACCCCTCACATTTTTGTAAATATTTTCTTAAATCTTTTCATGGGACAACACAGAAAATATGACACTTAGATACAATGTAAAGTAATCAGTGTACAGCTTGTATAACAGTGTAAATTTGCTGTCCCCTCAAAATAACTCAACACACAGCCATTAATGCCTAAACCGCTGGCAATAAAAATGAGTACACCCCTAAGTGAAAGTGTCCAAATTGTGCCCAAAGTGTCAATATTTTGTCTGGCCACCATTATTTTCCAGCACTGCCTTACGTCTCTTGGGCATAGAGTTCACTAGCGCTTCACAGGTTGCCACTGGAATCCTCTTCCACTCCTCCATGATGACATCACGGAGCTGGTGGATGTTAGAGACTTGGTGCTCCTCCACCTTCTGTTTGAGGATGCCTCACAGATGCTCAATAGGGTTTTGGTCTGGAGACATGCTTGGCCAGTCTATAACCTTTACTCTGTTTCTTTAGCAAGGTAGTGGTCGTCTTGGAGGTGTGCTTGGAGTGGTTATCATGTTGGAATACTGCCCTGCGGCCCAGTTTCAGAAGGGAGGGGATCATGCGTTGCTTCAGTATGTCACAGTATACAGTACATGTTGGCATTCATGGTTCCCTCAATGAACTGTAGCTTCCCAGTGCCGGCAGCACTCATGCAGCCCCAAACCATGACACTCCCACCACCATGCTTGACTGTAGGCAAGACATGCTTGTCTTTGTACTCCTCACCTGGTTGCTGCCACACACACTTGACACCATCTGAACCAAATAAGTTCGTTGGTCTCATTAGACCACAGGACATGGTTCCAGTAATCCATGTCCTTAGTCTACTTGTCTTCAGCAATCTTTAAAAGGGGCTTCCTTCTGGGACCTGCAGGAATGCTGGCAGCATTCATACGTCTATTTTCAAAAGACAACCTCTGGATATGACGCTGAGCACATACACTCAACTTCTTTGGCCGACCATGGTGAGGCTTGTTCTGAGTGGACCCTGTCCTGTTAAACTGATGTATGGTCTTGGCCACCATGCTGCAGCTCAGTTTCAGGGTGTTGGCAATCTTCTTATAGCCTAGGCCATCTTTATGTAGAGCAACAATTCTTTTTTTTTTTCAGATCCTCTGAAGAGTTTTTTGCCATGACGTGCCATGTTGAACTTCCAGTGACCAGTATGAGAGAGAGTGAGAGCGATGACACCAAATTCAATACACCTGCTCCCCATTCACACCTGAGACCTTGTAACACTAATGGGTTACATGAAACTGGGGAGGGAAAATGGCTCATTGGGCACAATTTGGATGTTTTCAGTTAAGGGTGTACTCACTTTTGTTGCCAGCGGTTTAGACATTAATGGCTGTGTGTTGAGTTATTTTGAGGGGACGGCAAATTTACACTGTTCACCAAGCTGTACACTGACTACATTGTATCAAAGTGTCATATCTTCAGTGTTGTCCCATGAAAAGATATAATAAAATACTTACAAAAATGTTAGGGGTGTACTCACTTCTGTGAGATACTGTACATAATGATGAACATAAATTAGTTAATATTGTAGTTGTTGGTGAAGTCAATCCTCAGCAATTCATCAGTCACTCTTGCCTTTCCCTGCACATGAAGCCTACCCACACCTGTTTGCTAAGAGACTCTTCATTATTATTCCCGTTACCAGCAGGTTAAAACCACAATGAATACTTCCACTTGTTGCATACCTCTTCTGCTTTTTTCCATATTTAAAGTACTTTAATAAGCTCATGCTTCTCTCGGACAGTGACACTAGTGAGACGCTCTGCTTGCCGACTGGAACACACGTGCGGGGCACTTCCGAAATCCACGCAGATGACGGTCACACGCGTTGTTCATGTGCACGCTTGTGGAGCATTATTCCTTCATATTTTTTTCTTAAACTTATATTTGCTTGGTGTGGCGGCACAGTCAAGGGTGGGGGCCCGCCACACAAATGTTACCAGAGGAAACCCTGAATAAAAAAAAAAAAAAAAACTCACAAATGGGGGAGAAAAACATTTGTCACTATATTATTAAACATTATGCTATAGCTGCTGAAGCTAACATTTAATCACCTCATAAGAATCTTCCATAAGACTAAAAATACTAAAAATACTTTTTTTTTTTTTTTAATTTAACCTTTATTTATACAGGGTAGTTCCATTGAGAGGCAACCTCTCTTTTTCCAAGGACGGCCTTTTCACACTCATCCAGTTACACATTCACACCAGGAAGCTGCCCAGTACAACCACAGACTGACCTGTGGCTACTGAGCAGCTCCACTGGAACAGTTGGGGTTAAGGGCCTTGCTCAAGGGCACCACAGTGGGGTTGAAGCCTTATTCAGGCTGCATTTCCCCTCTGGTCCGCTTTGGTTCGCGTGTGCTTTGGACGAGCCCGGCGCTCACACGGCGTTGTACATGCTCACTTTTTTTGTCTAGCAGGCCAAGCAGTTGACGCATGCGCACAACTGTTATTTGTAGCTTTGCCCCAGCCATATGGGTAGCAACAGGCCAGTTTGTTAACTGGCTAAAAAACACGAGAGTGATGCACTTTTTTTTTTTTTTTTTTTTTGGTAGTAATAACAATGGCGGCGTCTCAAGGAAAAGGAGGAATTGCCTTTTTCCAGTGCTCTGCTCAGCTCAAGCTCTTGCTGCTGCAAAAGGATTCATGTATGTTTCTCGTCTTCCGCGTTGGTGACGCCATCTTGTGAATGGGACATTGAGTCTTGCACATGCTCTGTCAATGCGTTCAGATCAGGGCTGCACGGTGGCGCAGTGGTTTAGCACTGTGGCAGCACAGTTTACCCTCGGCCGGGGGATCGCGGGGATCATGAGATCGTGGGTTCGATCCCAGCCCCCGACCAACAGTGAGCTGTGTGGAGTTTGCATGTTCTCCCCGTGTTGCGTGGGTTTACTCCGGGATTTCCTCCCGCATACCAAAAACATGTAGGTTTAGGGCGCTCGCGCACGCAGCGACCGGCAGCCGGTGGCTTGTCACCAGACTGCAAACCAAATCTACCAACGGGTACAAATAAGTAACAAAAAAAAAAAAAAAAAAGATCGTGAGCAGGCTGTGCGGTCATAAAATTTGGGCTGCACGCAGTTGTCCACAGTAGAGCCCTGTGTACACTCGCGGAGTGGAGACGATGACATAAATTTCATCACAAGGTTTCCGGTTGCACTACACAGACAGCAGAGGTGTAGCATGAATCCAGCTTAAGGAGGGTAGAGCAAACACTGCTGTGTCACCCAGATCTAATCCTGCCGGTCCAGGGATCGAACCCGCGACCCTCTGCTGACCAGTCCACATCCCTAACCATTAGGGATGTGAACACATTAAAAAAACAAACAAAAAAAAACAGTTTTTCTGAAGAAAAATGACAGATGACAAAAATAAACATTTTCTCTCACTGGCTCAGTTCCAGTCTGTCATAAAAAAGATCCATCAAAAGGGAAATTATTGAAGTGTTAAACTTGTCCAAAATAAAGAGACTGTATAGTGTAGGGGTCTGCAACCTTGGCCAACCCGAAGAGCCATTTCGCCCATCTCCAATTAAAATAGAAGTGGCTGAGGGCCGCAGCGGCAATTTGACCTTTAAAATAAAGATTATGCTGCTTATAATTTTTTTTATATATATATATATATATATATATATATATGCACATTTGGCACAGAAACTTTAAGTTGGTTTTAAATTTAGGTTATTCTGAATAATATGGATTACTTTAAAGTTAATTTGGAAGCTTGATTTAGTTATAAATTGGCTTAATAGAGTCGCACTTTGTCTAATGTTGTGGGTAAATTTATGAAAGAATGCAGTTCTCATAGCTGACCACAAGATGGAGGCAGTTCCTTCTGCACTCGAGGAGGAGGAGACAGTGACGTCGCTTGAAGGCAGTCTAACTGCCACAGCTCTAAGATGGTGCCCAGGATTGACTCACCCTGGCGATTTTCAAGATGGCGTTGACACTGCTTAATCTGCACATGTGCAGTTCTCATGCAATGGGAATGCCACGTGTCTGTTTCGGTCACGTGCTTAATGTGAACGCACAATGTAGCCGCAAAGCCTGTTGACCATAAACCACACTTTTTTTTTTTTTTTCTTCCAAAGAAACTGGAAATCTGTGTCCTTAAATTTAACTCTATTCATGCAAGAGTAATCTTGCAACTTTTAACTTTGTGTTCAATTCAACGCTGTTACCTCAATTTCATCTCAGTAACTCTTATCATGCTTTAACCACAATTGCTCAGCTCAACTCAGGCAAGCGAGTGAAATCCTGGATTCATGCTGCACCTCTGCTGTCCGCGTACGTGCAACTGGAAGCTTCGTGTGATGAAATTTACGTAGTCTCCAGTCCGCTAGTGTCTGCAGAGCTTTTCTGCGGATGACCGCGTGCAGCCCAAATTTTATGACCGCGTGGCCTGCCCACGACCTGACCACATTGACAGTACATGCACAAGACTGAACCTGGCATTCACGAGGTGGTGCTACCAGCACAGCATACAAAGACAAAATGGACGAAGACAACGAGGAAGAGGAGAATAAACATATGTGAATGCTTTTGCAGCAGCAGCCTGAATGGAGAAGAGCAATGAAAAATGGTAATTCCTCCATTTTCTTGAATTGACATCATTCTTGCTACAAAAAATGTCGCTCTTGTGCTTATAGCCGGTGAACAAACTGGCGTGTTAGCTCATTTGCACTACCCATAAGGCTGGGGTGAAACTACAAATAACAGTTGTGCGCATGCTTCAACCGCTTGGCCTGGTAGATGGGGGGGGGGGGGGTGAACATGTACAGCGCGACATGTGCGCCGGCCTCATCCAAAGTACATGTGGACCAAAGCGGACCAGAGAGGAAGTGCAGCATGAATCCAGCCTGATATCAAGGAGAAATGCGCTGTTTTCTGCGGGAGATTGTTGGTGCGAGTTTATACTGATGGAACTCGTAATTGCAGCTTGCCAATTGTAGTTTTAAACGGTATAATTGTAGTTTGAAAATGGCTATACACACAAACGGGTCTGTTTCTCATCACACCGGTGCTACATCTGTTCATTCATTCTTGGCACACATCACACTGTACAGCCCGGAGCTGAGACGGTAGCTCCTCTGCTCAGTCGTCTTCATCATATTGCAGTCCATGGTTTAGTTTGTGTACATTGGTTGTCATTTTCATGCTGATGCTTCCTCAGACTATGTATAATTTTGCCAGCATTAACAGTTCAGCTATGCTTCCCACGCTAATTCGCACCCGGTGTTGCCAGAAGTTCGGGAGGCTACGAAAGCGATAACAGCTGATTAATTGTGCTTAAGATTTTTGTTTGCTAAAAGTTGGTTGACTATGAGGGCGCAGCCCTAATTCAGAGATGCAGACGCACACTTGTCTTCCGTGTTCTCTAACAGGAGCTCTGAATAGCTCTCCCACCCATCAACTTTCAAAAAACATGAGCAGACATGCATGCTTCATACTGGTGTACTGCATGTTCATGTTTTCAGGCCTTCTGACATTGACTTTTTGACCCCATAATCACAAGCACATTTGAGGGCCCTAGATCAACTGTGTACAAAACCAGGTGGTCATGCTGACAGTGACTTTGACCAATTGACTCCAAATCTAGGTTTGGTCCAGACTACTTCTAGATCAGCTATAGCATACCTGCCAACTACTCCGGTTTTGCCGTAATGGTTACGGTTTTCAAGACCCCATTCCGGGTTATGGCTTTATTAATCAAAATTACGGTTTTTCACTAAAAATTCAGTCAAAGATTTTAAATCGTAAAAAAAAACACGAAAGCAATTCCAAACACGAGATCGCTAGGAATCCTATCTAAATTTAGAACAAAGGCAATCGGCACTGCTTCCTGTAGGTGTATTGCGCATGTGCGAGAGGTCTGAGCCATTGTTTCCATTTGGAATCGCAAAGGAATTGGTCAGCATTGTATACATTTTCATCATGGAATCTGCCGGAGAAAAATCACAAATGAGCATGAAACCCAAACGAAAATTAGTCTTTTCGTGAGGAATACTCCAAAGCATTTCCAGGAATTATTATTGCGGACTCTGAGCGCATATTCAGCAATGTGAACAAGAACAAAAACTGAGTTCAGGTCCAGTCTGTCAACTAAAGTTCTGGGCAACCTCATGACCAGGAAAACAGGGATGAGAATTTTCCGCGGATCCGTGGAATTCTGCGGATTTGATCATGTCTAGGGTCATTCTCGTGAATCGTCTAAATTCGAGGAGAAATTTTTTTTTTTTGGGGGGGGGGGGGGAGTGAGGTATGTTATGACCGGCGAGTCGTATTTTCAATTGGCTGCTAAAATCCACTGCGCAGAACGCGCTACCCAGCGAGTTCAGTAATGTAACAAGGCCACTGATTGGCTGATACTTATTGAAGCAACCAATCGGCGATTTTGTTAGATTTCCTTTGTCATATCCAGCAAGTGCCTACAGGCATGAAAAGGAAGAAAAAAGGAAAGAGAAGGAAATGAAACAGAACTCAGTCTTCAACATGATTCTGTGGCAAGCAAGGCAGCCATGAAAAAGAACAGAGAAGCTGCAGCTAAGCAGGCACTGCTTGCCCACAGAAAATCAGAGAAGAGGAAGGCTACAGAATGGCTCCAGGCTTTGGTAGCCAAGAAGAATAAATTGCACAATTAGATGTGAAGAATATATTGACTTGTACATAAGTTCATAGAGTAGTAGCACAGGCATGTAAATATGGAAGTGACATTTTCTATTTCTCAATCAAGTGTCACACTGAATCAAAACAGTATTGAACATGATTACACATGTGATGCAGCAGCAGATTAAAAATTAAACTATAAATGCATTTGTACTTACTTCTAACTTTAAATATAAGACCACATTTGAGCATTCTAAAACACCAGATTTCGTTAGCTTCTGGGGGGCATTGCCCCCCTAGACCCCCCCACCAAGGCTCCGCCTTGGATCCAGCTTGGGGGCCTGCGTCCCCCAAGACCCCCGGCTTAGTTTCCTCTTTTTTTTTTTTTTTCCCCAAACCCCATTCTCATCCCTGGGAAAATGATGACAGCTTCGGGTAACAAGTGCCACAGTGTGTCCCATTCAAAAGACCAACTGAAGAAAGCTAAGAGGTGCACCATGGAAAAACAATGCTTGAGAGTTACCATAGAGTTTGGCCTTGATCTTTTCCATCAGCATATCTGCATTGACAATTTAAGGAAAATAGAAACATGATTGTTGAAGAAATGTGAGGTTGTTAGCCACATTTTAACTTGATTTAATGCTAATATTTGTTTGGCGTAGCTGAACCCCCCCACCAGGACTTTGTCCTGGACCTACCGGGGCCTGCGGCCCCTGGACCCTGGCTAGCTACTAGGCTTTTCAGGTTTTAAAAGTTGGCAGGTATGCTATAGCTGTAAGCTTAATGATTTCAGTACTAATGCCAGCAACATAATGGTTCCCAGTGTGAAAAAGATACGAGACCCTGCGACCTTAACATTTGACCTGAGAAATTGTTAGCCTTAAACACAGTTCAGATGGATGTAGCGCCAGAGAATGAGATGAGATGGAGTTTGCACTGGTTACCGTGGAGTCTCGCATGTTGTGAAACAAAGCAAAAGGCACAAAGCAAATGCAGTAAATCAATAATGCACTGAGCCAGTAGACACCATAATACCCTGAATTATGGGAGCAGGACTCGATAGTCAATACAAAATCCTGTGAGGAAAGACTTAAAACCTTATTTACAAGTTAACTGGGGTGTGAATATTGCACCAGTGAGGGGAAAAAAAGTCTGACAGAAAATATAGGAATGTGTTTCACCTGAGCAATCCATAACTTTAGATAGAAAAAAAAAAATCATAAACATTACATTTATTGGAACCTGGAGTAAGTTTTTGTGCAGCAAAATCACAACTAGTTACCCGGTTAGTTTGTGGTTATCAAGCACTGCTGGGAAATCTGCATTAAAACATTATCAGAAATCATTTCAGCAATAACACTTTATAGCTCTCCAAGGTGGCTGTAACAATCACAAACACCTTGAAGTTCCAAATTTTGCATTAACTGAGTTTTCTCATCTATTGCACATTAGCAGCTTGTAGTAATTGATTAATTGATAGTTTTCCAGGTTCTTCTGTGCTCAACTGTTTCATCATGATAAAGTTTTAGGTGTCTATGTTTGTATTTTTCCCATCTATTCTTTCTCACCCAACTGAATTATTGGTGTGTTTGCAGGTATTTGCATAAAAGCACGTAGAGTAAGCTTCGCACTGGGTGTGTTTATATTTATATATCTATATATTTATTCCATCTAGCTACAATGCTCCGCACTGTGTGTTTATATATCTACATATTATTCCATCTAGCTACAATGCTCCGCACTGTGTGTTTATATATTTACATATTTATTCCACCTAGCTGCAATGCTCTGTACTGTGGGTGTTTATATATCTACATATTTATTCCATCTAGCTACAATGCTCCGCACTGTGTTTATATACTCATATATTTATTCCATCCAGCTACAATGCTCTGCACTGTCTGTGTATGTGTGTGTATACATATATATACTGTATATACAGTATATAGTAATATGTACATATGTATATTAGCTGCTCTTGCTTTTTTTTCCTTCTTCTTGCCTTCTGATTGTTGCTCTGAGTGTTGCTATCCCTGTGCTGTTGCAATCCTGGAATTTCCCCATTGTGGGACTAATAAAGGCTTATCTTATCTTAAAAGCACGTGGAGTAAGTCAGTAGGCTTGTTTGATCAGGATTTGGTTGCAGGTGGCCAACAGTTTGTATTATCTGACAAGTTGGCGCTTCATTAGCTTTCTCTTCTAACCTGATGACGAGTTTTAGTGACCCTGCAGAAATCTTACCTTACAGAAGTACTAGCCTCAAAAGCAGCTTGCAGAACATTCTGACACCAGCAGACAAGTCTTTGGAGTCGAAGCTTGTTGGCTTATCAAACACAGCATATTACATGGGCATGGGTTGACTCTTGTGATGTTGGGGCATGTGTGTAACTGACTGTGTTTGACAGAAGTTTGTGTCTTAGAGCTTTGTTTGAGGCAATTAAAGGTTCAGACCACCGAGTTAAAATTCTGTCCTCCCCCATGTTCCATGTGAAGCTGATGATTGAGTATAAGTTGCTGGAATGGCCCCATAGACTACAGCTGCTGTTGTCAGTCATTTCTTGTTAAGGCACAAAAACTTAGACCTCATATGGTGTCTCAGCGTGCATTATAAAGTTGACTAATCACCAGGCTTGACATATATTGATTTTATAGTTTAATTCCCCTTATCTGAAGCTTGTTATCCCCTGCCGGATGCAACAACTACAGGGGCATCTCCCTCCTCAGCGTTGTTTGCAAAGTCTACACACGAGTTCTCGTTCATCTACAGAAGCTTGCCGAACGGGTCTACCCCGAGTCTCAGTGTGGCTTCCGCGCTGAGTGATCGACGGTAGACATGATATTCTCCAGCCGCCAACTCCAGGAGAAATGCAGAGAACAGAACATGCCCCTGTACGTCGCCTTCATCGACCTCACCAAAGCGTTCGATCTGGTCAGCAGAGAGGGCCTTTTCAAGATCCTGCCAAAGATGGGATGCCCACCAAAGTTGCAAAGCCTCATCGAATCGTTTCACACCAACATGCAGGGGATAGTGCAGCACGACGGCAACGTCTCAGAGCCATTCAACACACGCAGCGGAGTGAAACAGGGCTGTGTACTTGCGCCAACCCAACCCTCTTTGGGATTTTCTTTGCTGTGCTCCTGAGGCATGCCTTCAGCACAGCAACGGAGGGAATCTACCTGCATACAAGATCTGATGGCAAGCTTTTCAACCTCGCCTGCCTGAAAGCCAGAACCAAAGTACGCGAGGCTCTAACCAGAGACATGCTGTTTGCAGACAACGCTGCAGTCGCGACCCACACACAGCAGGAGCTTCAGACCCTGATGGACCGCTTCTCCCAGGCATGCAAGGACTTCGGGCTTACCATCAGCCTGAAGAAGACTAACGTCTTGGCTCAAGGCATGGAAGCACCACCAACCATCACCATCGACGACTACGAGCTGGAGGTTGTGAATCAGTTCACGTACCTGGGGTCCATGATCAGCAGCAACCTCTCCCTTGATACAGAGATCAACAAGAGGATTGGAAAATCAGTCTCCACACTCGCTTGCCTCACCTCACGAGTGTGGGAGAATCCCAAACTCTCTGTCAAAATGAAGATGGCAGTGTACAACGCCTGCGTCATCAGCACACTGCTCTATGGGAGTGAGACGTGGACAACATATGCCCGGCAGGAAGAGAGACTGAACTCCTTCTACTTGCGCTGCATTTGCCGCATCCTGGACATATCCTGGCAGGACAAAGTGCCCAACACAGAAGTTCTGTCCCGCGCCGGCCTTCCCTCCATGTTCACTCTACTCAGGCAGCGCAGGCTCCGCTGGCTAGGCCACGTTCACCGTATGGAGGATGGCAGAATCCCCAAAGACATCCTCTACGGAGAACTGGCGACTGGCAGGAGAGACGTTGGCCGCCCACAGCTGCGCTTTAGAGACGTCTGCAAGAGAGACATGAAGGCCCTGGAGAGCACCACAGAGCGCTTGGAGGACCTTGCAACGGATCGCTCCAAATGGAGAGGCACCCTGACCAGACAGCTCAAGGCGGGTGAAGAGAGACTGACTGCTGCAGCAGATGAAAAAAGGACCCGCAGGAAGAACCGCCACAGCTCCAGCAGCACGGAGACCACCCACAAGTGCGACCTGTGTGACAGGGACTGCCATTCGCGCATCGGCCTGTTCAGCCACAGGCGGTGCTGTTCCAGCACAGTAGACGTTTAGGATTCTCTTCCATGGTCATCATAGACCAACGGAGGCCTACAACGGAGTAAAGCCAGGGTCACCAAACTTGGTACACAGGTTCACCCTGTGGCCTTGAAGTCTGACTATGGTTTTGGGATTGTAAAGTCAAAGGTCAACATCATAGTGGCTTTTAAACTATAGCTCAACAACAAAGAAAGCTAGGGTCACCAAACTTGCTACACAGGTTCATCTTGGGATTAGGGCTAGGTGATATGGAAAAATTCCAGTCACGATAAAAAAAAAAAAAAAATCCATATTGATATACACTACCGTTCAAAAGTTTGGGGTCATCCAGACAATTATTTTGTTTTCCATGAAAAGTCACACTTATTTACCACCATGAGTTGTAAAATGAATAGAAAATATAGTCAAGACATTGACAAGGTTAGAAATAATGATTTGTATTTGAAATAATTTTCTTCCAGATACTCAGCCTGCTCAAAGGAAGGTCAGTTTTACAACTTCTCTAACCAGCTAATCTGTTTACAGCTGTGCTAACATGATTGCACAAGGGTTTTCTAATCATCCATTAGCCTTCCGGCGCAATGAGCAAACACATTGTACCATTAGAACACTGGAGTGATAGTTGCTGGAAATGGGCCTCTATACACCTATGTAGATATTGCACCCAAAACCATACATTTGCAGTTAGAATAGTCATTTACCACATTAGCAATGTATATTAGATATTAGAGTGTATTTCTGATTAAAGTTATCTTCATTGAAAAAAAAGTGCTTTTCTTTCAAAAATAAGGAAATTTCTAAGTGACCCCAAACTTTTGAACGGTAGTGTATATTGCGATATAAATCTAATCACTTTCTGTCAAGCTTAAAGTAGAACTGAACCCACCTTTTTGCCGAAAAAGTAGAATAGCAGATAATTCCTTATTACCTATTGTATTTTTCAACACATGAAAGAAATTTTTAGGCCGTGCGATGGCCAAGCTATAAGCCGATAAACTTTTGCCTCTGGGCTGGCAGTGCCAAACAAACCGGAAGTAGTGCAGACGACGCTGCGTGACGTCACGAGTGTGACCCTTATCAAAACAACAATGGCAGATGATAGCAGTTCCAGCAGTCAAGAACACCAGAGTTTTCAGAGTGAAGAGGCATTCAGGATCGGTGACGAGACAGAGGAGGATGCAGGAGTGTCAAGTGAACAGGAAGAGAGCGAGGGAGGCATCAAACTGTACAGATTAGAGCCAGAATTTTCGGGGGATTCCGGCACCGACTCAGACCGCAGCAGTGATGGGGAGGAGAGTCGCTTATTGAATACAGAATGGTGAGTCTTTACTTTGGCATGTTTGGGGTGTCAGGATAAGGAAAATTAACAATAAAAAAAGGAAAAAAAAAAAAACCATCAGCATTTTTCCAACTTATTACAGTGACTTATGAGTTACTTATCGCGTTTAATGAGGACCAGAACCGACCGCGAAAAGGGAAAAACCGCGAAGTAGCGTCACTCCCCCCCCCCCCCCCCCAAGGGCATCACAAGCACTATTTTGCACAAAAAGGCACAAGAGAACAGCGAAAAGTGCCACTAAGCAACACAAGCAATAAAGAACAATGAATGCGGTCTTCCTCCGCTGGGTATGGGTGCTCGGCAGGGAGCGAAGCTGGGTAAAACGTCTCGGCCAATCAGCTTGCGAGATTCCCGAGCGGTGAAGAGGTGGGCGGAGAGGAGTGGAGCGGTGGTCAGAGGTGGATTTTGAGTTGTGCGGGCTCTCCGTGTTGATACCTGATGTTCTAATGTAGTCTCCCTGCCTTCTACATTTTATACAATCCTACAAATATCTTGGGATGATTATTGATAGTAATTTAAACTTTGAAGAGAACTGTGAAAGGGTGTGCAAAAAGGGTCAGCAACATTTGCATTGCTTGAGAAAACTTGCACGCTTCCAAATTGACCGAACCATAATGACAATGTTTTATCGGGCTTTTATTAAATCTGTTTTATCCTTTTCTTTAGTGTCATGGTTTGGTCAGATAAAACTGAAACAGAGGAAATCCGTGGATCAGGTAGTTAGATGGTCCAGTCGTTTGCTTGGTGAGTCACAGCTGAGCCTGACATCCCTGTACACCAGACAAATACAGAGGATGGCGACCTCAATTTTAAATGACTCCCACCCTTTGCACTGCAACTTTCAGCTTCTTCCCTCAAGACGGAGGTTTGCTGTCCCAAAAAGTAAAACCCAGCGCTACAAAAACAGCTTTGTTCCTGCTGCTGTCAAAGAGTTGAACAAGTTGTAACAATATATTGCACATAATTTAAGTATCTATTCATTAACCCCATTTTATAGTTACTTATTTTTGTAGGATGTTATTTGGGTTCTAAATATTTTATTGGGTTTTAGACCTTTGAGTTTTTAACCTCTTTGACTAGTTTTTAACTTTTTAATATGACCCTTCTCTCACCTCTGATTTTTCCTCTCACCTCTTTGTCTTTATACCCTGATTGAAGGAGCCTTGAGTATTTTTATCATGTTTATAGTCAGCTTCATGTGTGCCTGTGTTTGTGTCTATGTTGAATGTAATTGTGGCTTGTAAATATGGATGTCATCAGACTGCAAAACAAATCTACCTACGGGTACAAATAAAGTAACCTGAACTTTATTGTGAACAGTGCCCTGTGAAACCGGACGATGAATGCCACTCACGGCACATTTAAGGGCGGTGAGAGGCACCCAAGTGTCATGTCAGACTATTCGAAACCAGTTGCATCAGCGTGGTCTGCATGCTAGATGACCTACAAGGGTACCTGACCACACCACCAGGCACAGACATCATCATTTGCATGGGCCAGGGAGCATTTCCTCTGGACAAGGGACCAGTGGGCCTCAGTGCATTCTTTGATGAAAGTCAATTCACGTTAAGTAGAAATGATGGCCGCGAACAATGTTTGAGACGCCAAGGAAAGCGCAATGCATCATCCAACAGTGGCTGTCACCAGACAGGCCTTTGGTGGTGGTGGTGTTAGTCTGGGCAGGTGTGTCTAGTCAATACAGAACTGCTCTACACCTTGTGAATGGTTCAGTGACAAGCCGATACTACCCGAATAACGTCATTAATGTAGTCTTTGTGCTCCTGCATGAACATCACAGGTCTAATTTCATCTTAATGGAAGACAATGCTCCAGCTCATCAAGGTTGCATGATTAGGGAACGGCTGCTGGAGGCTGCGGTGCCTCAAATGGAGTGGCCTGCACATTCTACAGACCTGAATTCCATAGAAAACCTGTGGGATCAGCCAAGTTGCTGTGTAGAAGCTTGTAAACCTGCACCCCGTAACCTCAATGACCTGAGGGTCGCCCTTCAAGAAGAGTGGAATGCTATGCCTCGGCAGACAATAAGTCAACTTGTGAACAGCATGAGATGTCGTTGTCAAGCTGTAATTGATGCTCAAGGACAGATGACAAGTTTTTGAGACAGACATTTTTTGTTGTGGTATACCCACCACTGTTGTTGGTTTTTGTTCCAATAAATTGTTTGAGATGAGGAAATCGCCATTGCATGCTTCTACGTAAATGCCCTACGTTCATGATATAATATCACTGTAGCGTCAACTTTATACATTTTCCATAAATTTCACCCAAAAGCCAAAACTTTTTGTGAGTAGTGTATATTGACAACAAAGAAAACTAGGGTCACCAAACCTGGTATACAGGTTGACACTCCCAATGCTCTTACTATAGAATGTGTAAAGCTCTGTAACGTCACCAAATCTGCTCCACAGAGTCCCCTTGGGATCCCGAACTACAGCCATAGGTTGTGTATGCATGGATGATAGGTTTATCATGCGCCTAGAAATCCTGTCCATAAAAATTATGAACAGGATCGGTGACAAAGGGCAGCCGTGGCGGAGTCCAACTCTCACTGGGAATGAGTCCAACCGAGTGTTGGCAATACGAACCAAACTCTCACAATGGTTGTACAGAGACCGAATAGCTCGTAACAAGAAGCCCCATACCCCATAATCCCGAAGCACCCCCCACAAAAAACCACGAGGGACGTGGTCAAATGCCTTCTCCAAGTCCACAAAACACATGTAAACTGGTTGGGCAAACTCCCACGAACCCTCAAGAATTCTCGAGAGGGTAAAGAGCTGGTCCGATGTGCCACGGCCAGGACGAAAGCCACATTGCTCCTCCTGAATCCGAGGTTCGACCAACGGCCGGACTCTCCTCACCAGTACCTTGGCATAGACCTTCCCAGGGAGGCTGAGGAGTGTGATCCCTCTAAAGTTGGAGCACACCCTCCGGTCCCCTTTTTTGAAGAGAGGAACCACCACCCCGGTTTGCCATGCCAAAGGCACTGCCCCCGACCTCCACGCAATGTTGCAGAGGCGTGTCAACCATGACAGCCCAACAACATCCAGGACCTTGAGGTACTCGGGGTGAATCTCGTCCACCCCCGGGGCCTGGCCACCAAGGAGATTTTTAACCACCTTGGCGACCTCGGCCCCTGTGATAGGCGAATCATCCCCCTTGTCCCCAAACCCTGCTTCCTCTGTGAAAGGCGTATCAGTGGGATTGAGGAGATCCTCGAAGTATTCCTTCCACCGCCCGACGATATCCCCAGTCGAAGTCAACAGTGTCCCATCCGCACCATACACAGTGTGGACAGGCAGCTGCTTTCCCCTCCTGAGCCGCCGGACAGTTTGCCAGAATCTGTTCGAGGCCGACTGAAAGTCTTGTTCCATGGCCTCACCGAACTCCTCCCATACCCGGGTTTTTTCTTCAGCAACCACCCGAGCTGCCCTCCGCTTGGCCTGTCGGTACACCTCAGCTGCTTCAGGAGTCCCACAAGCCAACCAAGCTTGATAGGACTCCTTCTTCAGCTTAATGGCCCCCCTCACCACTGGTGTCCTCCACTTGGTTCGGGGGTTGCCACCACGAGATGCACCGACCACCTTGCAGCCGCAGCTCTGGGCTGCCGCTTCAACAACAAAGGTGGAGAACATGGCCCATTCAGACTCCATGTCTCCAGACTCCCCTGGAATGTGGTTGAAGTTCTTCCGGAGGTGGCAGTTGAAGACCTCCCGGACAGGGGCCTCAGCCAGACGCTCCCAGCACACCCTCACTATATGTTTGGGTCTACCAGGTCTGAATGGCTTCCTCTCCTGCCATCGGATCCAACTCACCACCAGGTGGTGATCAGTTGACAGCTCTGCACCTCTCTTTACCTGGGTGTCCAAGACATACGGTCGCAGGTCTGATGACAAGATAACAAAATCGATCATCGACCTGCGACCTAGGGTGTCCTGGTGCCAGGTGCACATATGGACACCCTTATGCTTGAACATGGTGTTCGTTATGGACAAACTGTGGTTAACACAGAAGTCCAATAACTGAACACCACTCGGGTTCAGATCGGGCAGGCCGTTCCTCCCAATCACCCCCTCCAGGTTTCACTGTCATTGCCCACATGTGCATTGAAGTCCCCCAGTAGGACAATGGAGTCTCCAAGAGGAGCACCCTCCAGCACCCCAGTCACAGACTCCAAAAAGGGTGGGTACTCTGAAACATCATTTGGTGCATAGGCACAAATGATGGTCAGGACCCATTTCCCAACCCGAAGGCACAGGGAAGCAACCCTTTCGTCCACCGGGGAAAACTCCAATATAGAGGCAGCAAGGTGGGAGGGATACAAGAATATCCACCCCTGCTCGTCACCTCTCGCCCGGGGCAACTCCGGGCGAGAGCTTGTTTGCAGATGATGTTGTCCTGTTGGCTTCATCCAGCAATGACCTACAGCTCTTGCTGGGACGGTTTTCCGCTGAGTGTGAAGCGGCTGGGATGAGAATCAGCACCTCCAAGTCCCGAGTCCATGGTCCTCAGCTGGAAAAAGGTGGATTGTCCTCTCTGGGTTGGGGACAGGCTCCTGCCCCAAGTGGAGGAGTTTAAGTATCTTGGGGTCTTGTTCACGAGTGAGGGGAGAATGGAGCAAGAGATTGGCAGACGGATTGGAGCAGCATCTGCAGTGATGCGGACGTTGTGCCGGTCCGTTGTGGTGAGGAGGGAGCTTAGTTCTAAGGCAAAGCTGTCGATTTACCAGTCAATCTACATACATTCCTACTCTCACCTATGGTCACGAGCTTTGGGTAATGACCGAAAGAACAAGATCGCGGATACAAGTGGCTGAAATGAGCTTTCTCCGTAGGATTGCTGGACTCACCCTCAGAGATAGGGTGAGGAACCCAGTCATCCGGGAGAGGCTCAACTGCGGCTCCTCCACATTGAAAGGAGTCAGTTGAGGTGGTATGGGCATCTGATTAGGATGCCTCCTGGATGCCTCCCACTTGAGGTGTTTCAGGCATGTCCCACTGGGAGGAGACCCCGGGGCAGACCCAGGACTCGGTGGAGAGACTGTCTCCCAGCTGGTCTGGGAACGCCTTGGTATCCTCTCCGAAGAGCTGGAGCAGGTGGCTGGGGAGAGGGAAGTCTGGGCTTCTCTGCTTGAATTGCTGCCTCCGTGACCCGGACCTCCGGAAAAGCGGTAGAAGATGGATGGATGGATGGGTTTATCATGATTTGGTTCTGCCACAGTAATTATATTGAAAAGTTGAAAACTTCTGTCAGTAAGTTTTGGGATCTTCAAAGAAAATGGAGGCGGGGGATATTGCACTTGCCTCATAGTGCTGTTATTTTGGTACTAACGGATACTGCCAAAATCTAAGGCTTGTTTTAGCAACTGAATTTTGACATGCGTATATGTCCTTGTGGATGGCATCTGGTTTGATGCACCGCTCCAGATAAGGCGTGCAATTACTTGTGTGTGGATGTCTTTGCAGATCTGTAACCAAACTTCTCTCTTTCTCCTCCCCCCCCCCCCCACAGCTTTTACGGCTGAACAGTACCAGCAGCATCAGGAGCAGCTGGCCCTGATGCAGAAACAACAGCTGGAGCAAATCCAGCAGCAACAGCAAGTCAACAGCACAGCCACTGCCAACAGCACACAGGTCAGTGCAGCTCAATGGACCAGCGGCAGTCTTTCATTTCTGGTGTATTATCTCACTTTTTGGCTCTTAACCTGTTGAATATAACACTCTTCTCTACAACAGGGTCTAGCAAATACGTTGGATCAGGCCAGTGCTCAGTTTGCCGCTTTGGCCCTTGTCACCCCAGACCAACTACTGGCTCTGAAAACCAAGGAGGAGCTAGCCCTTGGAGGTGGAGTTAACGGTGTCCTCTCCCCCTCAGGTATGAGGGCCCTGCAGACAAAAACTGGTATGACTGTTTACCTTAAAAAAGACACAGCTGGTGTTATTTTTATTAAACCATCTATAAAGAGTTGCTCAGCTCCCTTTTTTGTGACTATGCTACATTGTTTAACCATTAAATGCTTGTGTGAACACTTGAATCAAACAACTGTAGAAGGCTTGACTGTTTGGGGGGGGGGGGGGCTTTAAAGTCTATTTTACTCTCTTTATACCAAATGGCTCAAAGGAAACAAGAGCAATTAAAGCTGCAAGCAGTTGTAAAGGGCCCTTGCCCACCTGCAGCCTCTACTGACTATTGGCCCAAGCATGTGGCACTTCAAAACAGCAATTTTCCATCATTTTCTATGAAGAGTCTAGTTTTCTACAATGGTGTAAAGAAAGTTCATAATTTTGTTACGAAAAATTTGCAACCTGAGGAAACATGGAATTGCATAGCGGCAGCCGGATTAGTATCCATCATAAATTTGATGCAAATTGTAAATGTTGTATCGGAGCTACAGCAGTCACTTGTTTTATGAGGAGGGATCAAAACTTCTCAGTTGCCATGGAAACGGTTATATACTAGGTATAATGTTCCGGGCCCATATAGGACTACAGATGAGTCACCTTGACTTATGTTCCAAATTTCATGACTTTTGGACTTTCCTAAACCTAAAGCCTAAAAAATGGCGAGGAGTGGGTTTCCATGGTAATAAGTGAAGGAATGGTAAACTGGACTTGCATTTATGATCATCCATGCATTCTGATAAACCTCAGGAAATTTAATGTCATTCTGGCAATCGGTGCATCAATAGTAAACAGTTTTCTGCAAGTTTCCTTAAACCACTATGTGGTGCTGTGATTTTTATATAGGAGTGAGTATTCAGGGTCAGACTAATATCCATCATAGAAAATTTGGCAAAATTCAGACATTTGTCAGAATTATAGCTGTCGTGTTTGATGGCAAGGAGTCAATTGTTGCCATGGCCACAGCTTTGAGCTTTTGCAAGACATTTATACCACTTTTAATGGGCCATGCCTATAGATGCTCCCATGCAGAAATGAGCTCAATCAGTCTAGTTCGCTAGGAGGAGTTTGTTAAAATGTGAGGAGTGGAATTTGGTAAAATTGGCGGCGGTGATGCTTTGAAGCAAGATGGCGGACTTTCCGTTGACTGTGGGTGACGGCCTCAGTGATGTTTTTTGCATGTCTTGACTTGATACACACCTCAGCCAAGTTTCATGTCTGTATGCCAGACTGTAGTCTCACTGCTGACGTTGTCTGTGCTCAGACCCTAATTATATTTCCAGAAGCTGCAACACCACCAACCCCAACAACTTAACCAATTTCTGCAGCACAGTGTTGTAGATAACCTAAGAAAACATGATAAAAGGGAAGATTTCATTTGTCTGCAGATGAAAACGGTGTACTGATCATTCCTCAAGATAAAACTGCTGCTACAACCCAAAGTCAGATAATGATTCTGAAGAGTTTGCTCTCCTTTTTGTGACTCTGGTGAGGAGTGGAGTCCTCATAAATCACTCCCCATGTAAATGTTTTAGCACCATTTACATCTTGTGCTCACATTTATATAAGAGAGGGCTAGAACACAACATCTTTGTGATTAATTGCAGCGATAAGGTGTGCATTGAGTGTTTCAGATATCTAAAATTAATCACTTTATTTTTTCACAAGTTAACACCCATATCGCCAACCTCCCTCCAGGTGTCTACAAGGGCTTGCATCTCTCGAGCACAGTGTCCCCATCGCCCGCTGCCCCAGCTCCTCCCACCACCATGCCGATGGCCACCTTGCTCCACCCTTGCACCACCAGCTCCGGCTCTGCCACCAGTAACAATGGCACCGCCCACCCTGCCAACACCACTACCACTAACACCGCCACCACTCAGGTCCTGCTGGGAAATAACAGCATCCGTCTGAGCATTCCCACTGGAAAGCGTGTCCACGCACCCCGGGCGCCAAGCACCACCATGTCAACATCCGCCTTAAAGCTCGCCCACACAGTAGCCGCCAACTGTCAGAAACCCAAGGTCACTGCGGCCTCAGCCTCACCGCTGGACATAGTGCCCAGGTGAGGGGGTGGGTGAGGTGCTTAAAAAAGTTAGTCAGTTTGTGGGAATATTGCTTTGACTCTACATTTTTAATAACCGTTAAAATACATGTTTGGAAGGGTAACATAATGGCTTGGATCATGATGAATAGTTGCTAAGATTTGAGTAAGACTGGATTTGCTTAAAATTGTTAGTTAGTGTCTTTAGTTAGTGTCATTAGTGTCTTAGGCTACAGTCACACTGCAGATCTTAATCAGTTCCGATTTAAAAAAAAATATATATATTTTTTTTTTTGCATGGGCGTTAGTTAACGTGCTACGGTCACACTGGAAGTCTTAATGCTCAATTCCGAGTTTTTGCAGAGATCCGATTTGTGTGCGTGTTCATATTCTAATTTAAATGCAACCCCCATCAGTCTCCAGTGTGAACGGTCTACGGCTATGAAGTGACCCGCAAGCGCACGCAGCATGGCATCAGACACAGCATTGTTTACAGAAATAAATGAGCCTTGAATGATTGAGGGGGACAGAACTTCTTCAGCTTGACAGCACAACAGAATGTTAAAATCGTCCAGAAATGATTATGCACAAAATATAGAGCACAGTACATGGGACTGTTGTCTTATTTGCGGAGAAGAACTTGAGATTTGTAAAATAAATAAATACGCCGGTTGGCCAAAGAGAGACCATCTTCATTCCACTACACCCCAGATGGCCACTATGATCAGCTCTGCTTTAACAGAACTGATTAAGCAGCTGTCTTGAAAATGAGACCCCATGTCTCAATGGGAGCACCTGTATAAATAAGGTTAATGATAAATAAACGGCACTGCTAGTACCAGCAGCATAACACCGGTCCCGCACAGGGAGAAGAAGCCACCAGAGACTCCCCTCTTCTGGACAGTGTCTCCTCGTATCCCCGCGACTCTGCCCAACCAGCTGACTGCCACCAGCGTTGGCTGGCCGTGTTTTCACAATGCTTGTTTGCCATATACGGTAAACAATTGATGTGGCCATTCCGCTCCACAATCACGTCGGTATTAACTTTGTAAGTTTTTGGATAGTACAGCGGCTGGGACTCACGGTGTACTCTTTACAGGTTTAATGGCGCACATCCCGGGAAAAGGGAATTTGCAGCGGCCAGTAAATGTGCCATTACAGTGCACCTTTAATGGTTGTCTGAAATCATACAGAAATAATTATGTATGATGGATGGATGCTACACGTCAGTGTGTGTTTATCATAATTTTGTTGTTGTGCAATTGGAACTGACAAAATTAGGATCAAGTGATAAAGGGAAGACTATTATTGATTAAACAAGTGCATGCCCGTAGAAAGCAAGCATTCCTGTCTGAAACAGGTAGTCCAGTCATGCTTTACAGGCCCAAATGTTGGCTGTGTTTGAAAGTGGAATACAGAGGTGTAGCCTATATGTAGGCAATCACACATGCTGGACTTTGACAGATATGAAAGGGACTGAACTGAAATTTGTGTGTGAATATTAATTACAGAATAATTGAAAATGAGTGGGACATCCAATATTAGCCACTGTTTCAGAACCGCTTGTTTATTTAATTTTATTTTTTTTTTGTCAGATCACTTATTTGTAGGCCTGGGTCTGGTGTGAAAAAATTATGTGTCCTGTTCAGTCTGTCATAAAAAAAATCAGATACGGGTCACGTGTGCAAAAAAAGTCAGATTTGGGCTACTTCTGCCTGCAGTGTGACCGTAGCCTTGGTGTTGGCCATATTAATGACTTAAAAGGAAACAAGTGACATTAACTGCCTTTTTCTACTGCAGGAGTGTAAGACGTATAGGGTTCTGATCATTTTTTTAATCTCACTCGAGACAATTTCCCAGAATTGTAATTGAAAAGCAGCTGTTTTTCCAACCACAAAATAAGGCTACGGTCACACTGCAGTCAAAAGTGGCCCAAATCCGACTTTTTTTGCGCTTGACCCATATCTGTTTTGGTTGGGTTTTTTTCACACCAGACCCAGGCCACTTTCATATGTGGTTCTAATTCGGGTATGTATCTGATGTTTTTCAAAGCAACCGCAGTCTGAACGGTCATGTTGCATTTCATCAGACTTTTTCCTCATTTTTCATGTGACAATTCTGCAGTGGAGGAGGCGGGATGCAGCAAGTATGGCAGACGCAGCTGATTTGTGCTCTTTTTAATCAGTCTTCTTCCCTTCATCACTTGATAAAGCTTGCACTGTGTCAAGCTGAAGAAGGTCCGTCCCCCTTAATCTTTCGGGGCTTACATTTACTTCCATATAATGCTGTCTTGACATCACATCATCTTCTGCACATGGGGGTCACTTCATAGCCATAGAGCATTCACACTGGAGTCTTGATGGGGTTGCATTTAAATTATAATGCAAACACCTACAGGAAAAAGTCTGATCTCAGTAAAAACTTGGAATTGAGCATTAAGACTTGCAGTGTGACCGTAGCCTAACTGAATCATTTTAATCCTCAGGGACCTATGAGTGCATTTTACATGTTTTTCATTCTTTTGAAATAATTTTGCCTGTGTCCATGCATATGGCATGGATTTTTGGCAAGATTGTGTATTTTTATTTGATTTTATTTCCTGCTCAGCAACTACAGTCTAAAAGTCTAAAATACACTGTGTACAAGCAGTTGTTACACTCATGCTGTTAAGTGCAAAAAAAAAAAAAATGTGCCATTCAAACTCATTCAAACTGCTGATCTCATAGCACAATACATGCGCCAGGTGTAGTGTGGCCCACTACTGATCGGAGGGTCAGGGGTTTAATTCCCGCTCTGTCTGCATTTCGAGCAAGACACTGAACCCCTAGTTGCTCCTGGTGGATCAGGCCAGTGCCTGTGTATGGCAGCTCTGCCACCATCAGTCTGTGAATGTGTGTGTGAATGGGTGGATAGCAGGATCTGTAAAATGCTTTGGTCATCTACAGATGAGAAAAAGCGCTAGATAAGTGAACACTATTTACCATTTTACTATATTTGGGTGTCAATCTGGGCGTTTGCCTTTTAAGATAAGATGAGTCTTTAATTAGTCCCACAATAGGGGAATTCCAGGATTGTAGCAGCACAGGGATAGCAGTACTCAGAGCAATAGTAAGTAAGATAAGAATTGGTTAGCCAAAGCAGTAAATATACATATGTACACAGTTATATACACAGTGCAGGAGCATTGCAGCTAGATGCTATCAACAGCAATAGTTAAATTACCCGGCAAAATCATTCAGTGCCTGAATGATCCCAGGAGCTATGTCGTCGGGGGCAGCTTGCCCCTGGTAGGGTCTCCCAAGGGTGCCAGACTAAGAGTGGTCCAGTGGATCCCATGAAGAAGGTTACATCAAGGACCCAGTGTACCCAAAGGAGGCACATGGGTCTACCCTCGAGTGGGTTCACCACCTGCAGGAGGGACCATGGAGATTATGGTGCTGTGTGAACTGGGCAAAAATCTGGGCTACTCTGCCTGGACTGATGCCCCCGCAACCCATATCCCTGGTTAAGTGGTAGAAGATGGATGGATATAAATAAGGACCCAGACAGTATATTTCGCATTTGTTTTAGTTGTGTATTGGAGGGGACGGTCTCTATTGTGCAGAGTTGTGACATTTATACGGCCTCTGTGAGCACCACTGGCTAGATTATGAAGTCTGACAGCCATAGGTAGAAAGGACCTGTGGAACCTCTCCCCCAAGCACTTAGGGTTGGCACAGCCTACCGCTAAAGGAGCTCGTCACTGTGTTCAGCATGTTAATTGACCTTTTTTAAAATTATTTTTACTACTCTCCATTAGATTTTTTTTTTTTTTTTTTTAAAACAAAAAGTAACACATTTAGCAAATGGTGAAAAACAAGCTATTTCCAGTAGAAGGCGCTGTCACAACCGGGCTTGCTGCCAACCATTGACACATCAGGCTGTAATAATTAACACAAATTACTTTGGAAAAAAATTTCAATATACTTAATGCAATCTGAAAACATGGTGGCATCATGACAAACCTGGCATTTAAAGGGTTAAAATTCTTTTAAAAATTTAATGAATGAATGAATGAATAATATAGTTAGGTCAGATGTAGGTGAAAATAAGTGGCTCAATGAAAGTAGACTATAACAATATATAAATATTTTTTTTATAGCTACCTTATGAAAGTGCTTTTTTTTTTTTTTTTTTGTGCTTAGTGGTACAAGTGTGACTAATATTTGAAGGGTCCTTGAGGGTTAACTGAACTTTTGGGGAACTCTTTTTGTATTTCCACTACTCTTTACAATATGCCCTCTTGTTTTTGTCCACAGGGAGAATCACGAACAAGACAAGCCAGCACTGAACAGTCTATCAGAGACCACGGTGGCCATGGAGGTTACGTAGCCTCTCACACAACTGAGGAAGAGCAAATCTTTATTTTTTTTTTTTTAATTTTTTTTTTTTTAAGGTGCTATGCATCATTTGTTCGTGAATGCAAGTGGTGGCAGACTGAGCACAGCAAGGCTGAGTTTCCATGGCAACTGTTTTGGGACTTAATTGCAATGCTCGTCTCGTACAGTTTTTTTTCCTCTTCTCCCCATTTCCCCATTTGTTATTGTTAATAAGAGATCTCTGTAAATTCTTAATATGGCAATTATATGTACAGTACTGCATATTTGTAATACCCCCATCCCCACCCCCTCTTCTTGTATATAACATTACTTGAATACAGAATTGTTCATTTGTGATGTTTTGCACTCGATATATATTAAAAAAATCAAAATTAAAAAGAGAAGGCAACAAACTGCAACTGGTGCGAGTATGAGGCGTGAAAGTTGTACCACAGAAAAATGTATGTCATCACATGCATGGTGCAGAACCTGCTGTTTGATCTATTTATTGTGCCGTGTTTACAGAGGTTTTTTCCCCCCCATTCATTTTTTATACATTGTACCCCTCACTAGTTCCCTATGCTCACTCGGATTAGATCTTTTATGTTGTGAACATGGCTGACGTTCTTCCACAATGTCCCCATGCATCATGTTGAATCAATGGAGAAATGCATTCATGCTGTTTGAGGCACAGGGCAGTGGTAAAACATGAGTGGGGGAACCCCCCCCCCCCCCCAAGCGTCTTTCAGACATGGCACTGCTGGCTTTATTAATCTTCACAGGTCACTTTTGTGTCAATGTTCCTCCAGGTTTAATACAGATTTGCCCATCACACACAGGTTCAGAGGGAGAGAGATCTCTAAAATGCACCACAAGGAAATGTCCAATCACATTGCTTAAATAAATCCAAATTGGTCCAATAACAATATGTGCATGTTGGTCCATACTCCAGTGAGCAACTTCCAAAGATACACAAGGCACATGCACAATGAGATGATTTTTGTGACTGCATGTTTTGTCCGTTACTACGACTGCATGTTTCCATACCACGAGATACCACCTGCATGAATATTGACACAAGTGTGGCCCAATCAGAAGGGAAGTAATGGGCCGAAGGAAAAGGTGCCAGTCTGAAGGAGGCATGTGCGTGTTGTAGGCATCAGTCTGTCAGTGAGCTCTTCAGTCTCCACAAAGCTCTTCCATACATTATTCCTGAGACAAGTAACAAAACAATGGGGATAAAGACTTTCCCAAAATACTTTGCTGCTTCAGATTTATCTCGGCACTATAATTTGTTTAAATTGATCAATGCTGCTTTTTTGGGGGGGTCCTCTGGTTTACATCAGAGGAACCCCATTTACTTTTTTCTTGCATTAAAAAAAATCCCCCACCTCCCCTTATCATTTTTTTAAATTGATATTTTTCTATTCCCCATCTTTAAATCTCCAGATCAGACTTCATTCTTTTGTTACTTGTTGGTCTAAAAAAAATACTATAAGGGAGTTTTTAAAAATGCAGTAACTGACATTTATTATCATTCCAGCTTCTGTATAATTAAAAAAAAATGTATACACTGAAAAAATGAAATACTTTCCTCTCTTTAAAGACTCTCCAGAAGGCTGAAAGGCCATGAACCACAAAGTTATCGGGTGCCTTCATTTGGGAAAAAGAAAAACCTTCAAAATGCTCTCTTCTGTGAAGAGTTTGGTACTGAACAAGGCTACTTGTAGTTTTTCTTTGTCTGTACCACAATCCCAATGCCCATTCCAATGGCCCAGTTGATTCATGAGTTTTTGTTATCTTTTTGTTTTTGTAAACCCTTCCACCATACACACGTGAAAGACTACGAATCCTCTTGAATTGTCACAAAATGAAATAAAAAAACCCCAGGGCATTATGTGTTTTGACCAGCATGTCTCCTTTGTTTTTTGTCATTTGTTTTCAGTGTCTTGAGGTTGGAATCCCATATGTACTGTAAGTCAGGAATGCAGCTGAGAGTTACTACTTAAGTCCCATCATTCCATTGCTACAGTGTTTGTGCAGACGTTTCATGCATGAGTGCAAAAGTGTTGAATGGAGATTGGTTGGCAGCAAACCAATGGAACATTCACAGGAAACATGAGGACTGGGTGTACACGGCAGCAGCAATTTTAAGAAGACACTTGTGCATTTTATTGCACAAAAATTATTAAATATTCTCTTAAACATTTATTACTGCTGCCTCAAAATCAAGGGGTTGTCATAGTGGTAAAAGCTGCAGTAAACCTCACTTTTCAGAATTAAAATGGACTATCTTTCAGTTGTAAGCCACAATCGAGGGCATGTGTGAAGTGAGCTTTTTCTTTCAGACCATGCAAGGTATGCCCATTAACAGATTTTGCCCTGCTTCATTGGGTATGTGTTGCTAAAATATGTTGACTTGCTGTATGTCCATTTTTAAACTAATTCAAAATGTCACTGCTTTGAGTTTTGGCTTCATGGAGAATTTGTACATTTTAGCTAGGTAAAAGTCATCTTTTTTCAGCCCCTGTCTCTCAAAAAGACATTTAGCTCTTCAGTCCAAGACGAGTAACTACTGTATGTCCTGCATGATGACAGTCATATGCTGTCAAAAGTCTGCATTTAACATAGTATATGGTCACCAGCCACATGTTAAAAAATTATCAGCCAATCACATGGCAGCAACTGAATACATTTAGGCATGTAGACATAATCAAGATGAGCTACTGAAGTTCAAACCAAGCAACAGGTGATTTAAGTGACATTAAACATGGCAGGGTTATTCGTGCCAGATGGGTTGGTCTGAGTATTTCAGAAACTGCTGATAAACGGGGTTTTCTCACAACCATCTTTTGGCTGCTCCCTTTAGGGGTCTCCACAGTGGATCATCTCACGCTATCTCTTGCATCTTCCTCTGTCATACCAGCCCTCTCCATGTCCTCCTTCACTACATTCATGAATCTTCTCTGTGGTCTTCCTCTTTTTCTCCTGCCTGGTAGTTCCATCTTCAACATCCTTTGTCCAGTATATCCACTATCCCTCCTCAGCACATGTCCAAACCATCCCAGCCTTGCTTCTCTTACTTTGTCTCCAAGCCACTCAACGTGAGCTGTCCCGCTGGTATACTCTTATCATTTTACTCCCAATGAGAATCTAAGCATCAACTCAGCCACCGCCGTGTCTGCCTCCTGTCTTTTTGTCAGCACCATCATCTCCAATCCATACATCATAGCAAATTTCGCTACAGTCATGTAAAGCTTCCTTTTCACCCTAGCTGCTATCCTGTCACAAATCACCCCTGACTGCTACAGCTAGAATTTTAACAGGTACTAGAAAGAGAGCTCATATCTCTGCAGTTCTGGCCTCCCTTCATTGGCTTCCCATAGAATTTAGAATTAAGTTTAAAATCCTTCTCACTTACAAAGCTCTAAATAATCAGGCCCCTTCTTATTTAAAATATCTGGTGCTACCTCATTGCCCTAACAGAGCACTACGCTCCCAAAATGCAGGTTTAGTTCTAACACCTAGAATCTCCAAATGTATAATGGGAGGCAGAGCACTCAGTTATCAGGCTCATTTCCTTTGGAACCAGCTGCCAATCAGGATTTGGGAGTCTCTCTTGTTTTTAAGAAAAGGGTTAAAACCTTCTTTTTTGATATAGCCTGTAGTTAGGGTGGGATCAGATGACCCTGAACCCTCCCATAATTATGCTGCTAATAGGCTTAGACACCGGGGGACCTCTAACGATGCACTGGGCTTCACTCAATCAAATATTTTTGTTGGTCATTGTTCTCTCCCGTAGATGAGTCCCTGTCATGCTGTTTCCTCTCTACATGTCTGTTCTTCTTCTTTATCCCCTCACCCCCCAGCCAGTGGCAGCACATGACTCCCCTTTCCTGAGCCTGGTTTTGCTGGAGGTTTCTTCCTGCTAAGAGGGAGTTTTTCCTTTGTACCGTCACCAAGTACTTGCTTGCAGGGAATCACCTGATTGCTGGGGTCTTTCTGCAGTTGTGGGGTTTTTCCCCTACAGTTTGACAGTGCTATGAAATGGCTTGTGAAATGGCACTGTATAAATAAAACTTTAATTGAATTGACACTTGTCTCCACCCACTCCACCATGCTTGCACTCTTCATCTTTCATGCATTTTCTATTGCTTTGGATGGTTGACCCTAGGTATTTAAACTCAACCTTCACTACCGCCACTCCTTGCATCTTCACCATTACACCTGCCTCCCTCTCATTCACACACATGTATTCTGTTTGCTTCTACTGGCTTTCATTCCTCTTCTCTCCAGAGCATACCTCCACCTCTCCAAGTTCTGTTCTACCTGCTCCCTACTCTCACTACAGATCACAATGTCATCTGCAAACATAGTCTATGGAGACTCCTGCCTGACCTCATCTGTCAGCTTGTCTATCACCATGGCAAACGAGAAGGGGCTCAGAGCCGATCCCTGATGTAACCCCACCCCCACCTTGAATCCATCTGTCACTCTACAGCACACCTCACTACCATCTCGCTGTCATACATGTCCTGCACTACCCTCACACACTTCTCTGCCACTCCTGACTGCCTCATACAGTACCACACTTCCTCTCTTGGCACCCTATCATATGCTTTCTCTAAATTTACAAAGACACTGTGCAACTCTTTCTGACCTTCTCTATACTTCTCCATCAACACTCTTAAAGCAAACATTGCATCTGGAGTACTCTTTCTTGGCATGAAGCCGTACTGCTGCTCACTGATTGTCACCTCTCCTCTTAACCTGGCTTCAGCACCTCTTTCCCATATCTTCATAGTGTGGTTGATCAACTTTATGCATCTGTAGTTACTACAGCTCTGAGCATCACCTTTGTTCTTGAAAATGGGTACCAAAGCACTTCTTCTCCACTCCTGAGACATCCTTTCACTCTCCAAGATTGTAACAATCTGGTTAAAAAGTCCACTGCCATCTCTAATCAACATCCCCATACCTCCACAGGTATATCAGCTGGACCAGCTGCCTTTCCATTCTCCAGTCTCTTCAAAGCTGCTCTCACTTTTGCCTTGCTAATCCTCGGGACTTCCTTGTTCACCATCTTTCCTTCATCTATCCTTATCTGTCATTTTCTTTATTCATCAGCTCCTCAAAGTACTCCTTCCACCTTCTCAACATGTTCTCGTCATTTGTTAGTACATTACCATTTCTGTCCTTAATCAGCATAACCTGCTGTGCATCCTTTCCAGCTCGATCTTTCTGTCTAGCTAATCGATAAGTCCTTTTCTCCTTAGTGTCCAGCCTCTCATACAACTGTATAAGCCTTTTCCTTTGTCACCTCTTTCTTTGCCATGTGCCTAGATTCCAAATACTCCTACTTTCTTCATCTCCCTGACTATCCCAGTTTTTCTTTGCCAACCTCTCCCTTTGAATACTTTCCTGTGTCTCCTCATCATCTTTCTTCCTCTGTCCAGTGGATACACCACATATCTTTCTACCTGTTTCCCTCAAAACTTTTGTGTACTGTTCCAGTCATCTGGTAATTCTTTCCTACCACCCAGAGCCTGTATCAACTCTTTCCTGAACTCTATGCGACCTTCTTCCTTCTGTAACTTCCCCCACTTAATCTTTGGCTCTGCCTTCATTCTCTTCTTGCTTTCCAAAGTCATCCTACAGACTACCATCTGTTGCTGCCTAGCTGCATTCTCCCCTGCCACCACCTTGCAGTCTCCCATCTCTTTCAGATTTCTCCTTCTGAATAAGATATAGTCCACCTGTGTGCATCTTCTCCACTCCTTGAAATATGAATTCACCACAGCCCTTTCTCATCTTCTTGGCAAAATCCACAACCATCTGTCCTTCCACATTTTTCTCCTTAAGACCTTACGTACCCAGAACTTCATCACCTCTGTTCCCTTCACCTACATGTCCATTAAATTCTGCTCCAGTCACTACTCTCTTCCCCTGGCAACACACTACCGCTTCATCCAACTTACTCCAGAATTCCTCTTTCTCTTCTACCTGACATCCAACTTGTGGGGCATACACACTGACAACATTCAACATCACACCTTCAACTTCTATCTTCAAACTCATGACCCTGTTTGACTCCCTCTTTACCTCCTGAACACGCTTCGCGTACTGTTCCTTCAAGATTACTCCGACTCCATTTCTCTTCCTATCTACACCATGGTAAAACAATTTAAATCCACCTCCAGTGCTCCTAGCCTTGCTTCCTCTCAATCTGGTTTATTGAACACACAGTTTATCTACCTTTCTTCTCTCCATCATATCAGACAACTCTCTGCCTTTACCAGTCATGGTCCCTACAGTCCCAACACTTCTACCTTTTCTTTTCTCTCTCTCGGTCTCTCCAAACATGCCTTCCCCCTCTCTTCCTCCTTGATCTTCGACCAACAGTAGCCCAATTTCCAACTGTGCCCTGTCGGTTAACGGCAGCAGTGGCGGTCATTAACTCGGAGCTCCACCAATCCAGTATGAAAGTCTCATTTGTCAAGCTCTGCATGTTTGATTTGGCAAACGTTTTACGTCGGATGCTCTTCCTGGCACAACTCTCCATCTACCTGGACTTGGGACTGGCACTAGGAGTACACTGGCTTGTGCACCCCTCATGGCTGAGTTGTTTTCACACACAGACATCTTTAGGGTTTATAGAGAATGGGCTGAAACACAGAAAATATCCAATGAGTAGCAGTTCTCTGGGACCAAATGCCCTGTTGATGCCAGAGGTCGGTGGAGAATGGCCGCACTGACTTGAGCTGACAGAAAGGCAACAGTAACACAAATAGCCACTCATTACAACTGAGGTATACAGAAGGGCACGTTAGCCTTAATTTATCAAATTTGCATAAGCCAGAAAACTGATCAATCATGTTGATGCAAAGATCATAGAGTAAATTACACGACAAGTCTGAGCTTGTGTACACAAATTTTCAAGTTGCTGTAGACTTGCATTTCAGCAGAGAAACCCTATGTAGGAGAATCATTTGACTGTATTAAATTATAGTGAGCAGTGCAGCCTTTCAGATGAAGTTTTATTTAGACGAGTGTTAGTGATTTAAACTCTGAAAAAACTGCTTTGCGTAATTACTAGTGCATTGCCCGTAGAAAGTATCCTGTCTGAAACAGGTAACCCACTTAGACTTTACAGGCCCAAATGTAGTGGGTTTGAAAATGAAATACAAAGAAGTGTAGTCTATATATAAGCAATCACGTTAGACTTTGACAAATATAAAAAGGACTGAATGGCACTAAGATTTATTTGATTGTGTGAATATTAATTACAGAATGCCTAATTACTGAAAACGAATGGGACATCCAATATTAGCGACTGTTTCAGATTCCTTGTTTATCAGATCTTGTTTATGGGCTGCACGGTGGCGCAGTGGTTAGCACTGCGGCAGCACAGTTTACCCTTGGCCGGGGGATTGTGGGGATCGTGGGATCGTGGGTTCGATCCCAGCCCCCGACCAACAGTGATCTGTGTGGAGTTTGCATGTTCTCCCCGTGTTGCGTGGGTTTACTCCGGGATTTCTCCGGTTTCCTCCCACATGCCAAAAACATGCATGTTAGGTTAATTGGCTGTTCTAAATTGTCCCTAGATATTTGTTTCCTATAGGCCCTTAGAATAGAGGGTTAGTATTAATGAAAGCGCTTTGAGTGGTCTTTGCGACTAGAAAAGCGCTATATAAGTGCAGGTTAGTTAGTTAGTTAGATCACTTATTTGTGTGATCTTGTATGACATTCATAATAGTGTTGTATCTTGCACTTTGGGGAATGGCATTCAGTCATTATAATTGTTTCAGTTTATATCACTGTTCAGTGATGGAGTTAAGTGTAATATTGAATTTCTTCTGTGTTGTCAATAAACTCATGCAGTTGGCCAAAAGGATATGTTTACAAATATTTGAGACCCATTGTAGTGTGTCATTTTATATTTTAGCAATATTACAAGTACAAAACACCCATTATGGGACTTCTGGTCTGGACACCATGGTGATAGCAGCTTAACGTTGAAGCTCCCAGACCCGATCCGTGAAAATACCTTGAAAATCAGATTTAACGGATTTTTGGAAGACTGAAAGTCAAAAGACAAAGTCATTATGCCTAAAGGAAAACAGAAGAGATCAACATTTACCAGGGCAAGACACGCATCGGCCGGAGAATCTGACCTGGAGGACATCCACTCAGAAGCAGAGAAGCAGAGAAGCTGAATGAAGCTAGCAACACGGTTAGCTTAAAAATGGTACTTCAAGAATTAAGACAATTTCACCAAGAGTGTTGGGCCGAATTTCGTGAAATTAAAGACAAAATAAAAAGGACAAACAGCAGAGTGGACCAGGCTGAGGACCGAATCATGGAAGCAGAGGAAAGAATAAAAGGGCTGGAAGAAACCATGCTGGAACTACTCAAACGACAGTCAAGACTGGAGGCTAAGCTAACCAACCAAGAAGGAAGACTAAGAAGAGACAACATAAGAATTCATGGTCTGAAAGAAGGAGTCAAGGACGGTTTCACCACAATGGCTGCATGCGTGGAATCCATACTGAGAGAGAAGTTGGAAATTCCCCAATCCACCGACTTGAAGATAGAAAGGGCGCACTGTACATTAGCCCCAAGGCCGTCGGCGGAAGCGCCACCAAGATCGGTGGTGGTGAAGTTCTCCAACTCCAGAACAAAAGAAGAGGTTGTGAGACTGGCTTGGCAGAAAAAAGGATTTATGCACCAAGAAAGAAAAGTTTTTGTGGAGCACGACTACGCCCCAGAGGTCCTTAAAAAGCGTCGGCAATACAACAATGCTAAAAAGGTACTAAGAGAGAAGAAACTGCACTTTCAAACTCCATTTCCGGCGAAGCTGCGGGTTTTTTACGGGGAGACGTGTCTCTACAACTCGGCGGAAGAAGCAACCACGGATATGGCGAGAAGAGGGCTCCCAGTAACGGTGTATAAACCCGCAGCAGACCCGATCGAAAGAATCAAGGCTCAAACGTGGTCCACACAGAGACCCTCAAAATCCACGGGCCAACAGCGGGAAACCCAGCTCCAGGGCTATAAGGAAAAACTGAGCATTTACAGGAGGGAATAACGATATTTTTAGTCAATCTGCGCATCCAACCCTCCTCCTACAAGGTAACAAACATTAAAGGAGATGCAGAATCAGCAAGTATCAAGTGATAAAACATTTCACGGAACAGACATAATATTACAAACAAATAAGTCTTTAAAAAAAAAAAAAACTTGTTAAAATAGAAATGCGACAATGAACCACATGTTCTCCCCACACTAACAAATACTGTATTAGAGTGAATGTTTGCTGTGATGGGGGTGGGAGGGTGCACACAATCTCATAGGGTATAGGCATAAAAAAAAATAAATAAAAATATTACAAGTTCGGCTTGGGATCTGAAATTCACGTTAAAAACTTGGGACAACTTACAGGGGTAAGAGAGGGCCCTCAACACGTAACAGAGTTTGAGGAATTTCCCTCAGAGCCAACACACCATCAAGGCTCTTCTAAGGTCACTAAAAAGACCTCAGCTCAGGAAGATCTTTTGTCAGTTTTTGTTTTTAAAGTTTTATATACTTTGTTCTTAATGTTTTTTATGTTCTTAATGTTCTTTCAGTTTCTGAGTAGCATAAAAGAGGGCCACCACACTGTTTATACTAAATAAGACAACACAATGGAGAAACAGGGTGTAACCAAAATAATCTCATATAATGTAAAAGGGATCCTGAATCCAGTTAAAAGATCCAAGATTCTAGGCAAAATGAAAAAAGACAAAGCAGGAATAATATTTTTACAGGAAACCCACCTAACAGAAGTGGAGCACACTAAACTTAATAGACAAGGGTTTAAACTGATCTCTTCATCTTCATATAAGTCAGGGAGGAGGAGGGGGGTAGCGACATTGATCTCAACCAAAATTATATTTGAAAAAAAATCAGAACACAAAGATAAAGAAGGGAGATTCAGCATGGTACTTGGTCAGCTAGAGGGAGAAGATATCACCCTGCTGAATGTATATGCACCTCCAGGGGCTAACTGGAAATTTTATAAAAATGTATTTGACCTAATGATAACTAAAGCACAAGGTTTAGTGATATGTGGTGGAGACTTCAGTCTAAGACTGAATCCATACTGGGATGCATCAGGTAATTTTCTACATCAAAATAACACTCAAAGTAGAAAAACTCAGATGCTACTAAAAGAAATGGGAATCTGTGGCGTGTGGAGGGAATTCAACCCCAGTGTAAAAGATTATACATTTTACTCAGCACCACATTCATCATACTCAAGGATTGACTATTTTTTTATGTTTAATAGAGACATTGGAAGAGTAAAAATATGTAAAATAGGACTGATGGATCTCTCTGACCACAGTCCGATCTATATGGACTTAAGTATCCAAAAATACACAAATAATACATTTTCTTGGAGGTTAAATTCAAATGTGCTGAAAGGACCACTGAAAGATGAATTGGAATCAGATATTCTCAGATATTTGGAAGAAAATGATAATGGAGAAGTATCCCCTTTAATACTGTGGGACGCATGCAAAGCTGTAATAAGGGGAAAGATTATCGCAAAACTGGCAATCCAAAAGAAATTGAAACAAGAAAAACTGATCACATTAGAGTCAGAACTTAAGAAACTAGAAAAAGAAAAAGAGCACAAAGACAACACTCATTCTAATGATTCGCTCAGTATGGGGTACCCCCCCACAGCAGCCACGGACAAACACAGCGCTCGACTAGAGCAATTAACAGGACAGTGAGATGTGTGTGTTGAGATCAATAGGCAGCCTTCCTGTGCTTAGTTCAGGCACCAGCATCCTGTGGATATGTATGACGCAAATGCAAACATTCATGCTTCCTGCTCGCATTGTGGTACAAATGTCACATGTCTGAATGCATTTCCTTTGATGATAAAATGCCTTTGATGTATTGTCCGTTGCTGGGTATTTAAGTGGCTGAATTCATATGTTCACTTTCTGTTCTTCCTCTTTCTGCTTCTGACTACAGCTCATGAGAGCCTGAGAGCTTCGCTCCAGCATGCTTATGCAGCAGCTGGGGTGAGCTCCGTGATGGCGATGATTTGATCAATAAACTTCATTAAAACTCCAGTCGCCGTGCCTTATTATAACATCGCCTCACTGGTGACCCCTCGAACACGCACACGTTTTGTGCGAAAGCAACCTTCCGAGCTGGACAGCCACACAGCTGCGCTGGTGACCCCGCAGACGCATACGCTTTGTGCGACGCAACCTTCTGGTCTGGACAACCACGCTGGCGACCCGACGCTGAAAAGAACACGCTGCCAGCAAACGCAGCACCCGGCAGTGATTCTCCGACGACAAGCGAACGCGGCAGCCCGACTGATCTGCCCTTCCTTTCTGCTTTAGGGAGACTTTGACGCTCTTCGGAGACCACCCATGACCGGGAAAGCTGAGGAAATTGCATGGTGAGGTCTGCACGCCTAGATCGGCACATCCACGCTGGACCGGCCGCTCTCACGGCTCCTGACACACGATTCTGTATCTCCACACGAGAGCGCACACACCTTGCCCTCTCTCCACGACGGTGGCCCATGGCCGACGGAGAACGCGTGGACCTGAACGCACCATGACCCGGCACGAGCGACGACCAACAGCCCGAACAGGGGAGACAATCGGCGCCGACTGCGCAGATCTCCATCAAGCCCCCTGACCCTGATTCGCCTCGCGACAGCGGACCGGCCATACACAGAAGCCTCGCATCAGAACAGCGCAGCTGGAAGGCACGTGGCCGCAGCGCGTGCCGCGCACCAGAGACAAGCTGGCTCTACAGACTTATACATCATCCTCCGCCGCTGCACACGGCTCTTCAGGACTGCTCACACACCTGAAGCACACACGCAGCCCGCACACAGGATTTGGTGTAAGTCTCAGCCACGGCGCACGACGGGAATCCAGCCGTCAGCTGTCCCCGAGGGCTTTAGGGCCGCGAACGCACCTAAAGCCTAAACGCCAAGTCCCTCACATAGCTTCAGCTCCTGTTTTTTTTTCATTGCCGGACTGAATCGCGAGAGGAATCAGAGACTAACTTTTCTTCCCACAGCCATGGACATCCCCCGCCACTTGCTACCCCCACCCTCCTCCCTTCCCCGGCACAGACTTTCCCCGCAGCTCGCCACCAAAGCGGGACTACCGAGGTCTCAGCTCCCCGCTAAGCCCTCTGGGGGGGGAGTGTATGGGGTACCCCCCCACAGCAGCCACGGACAAACACAGCGCTCGACTAGAGCAATTAACAGGACAGTGAGATGTGTTGTGTTGAGATCAATAGGCAGCCTTCCTGTGCTTAGTTCAGGCACCAGCATCCTGTGGATATGTATGACGCAAATGCAAACATTCATGCTTCCTGCTCGCATTGTGGTACAAATGTCACATGTCTGAATGCATTTCCTTTGATGATAAAATGCCTTTGATGTATTGTCCGTTGCTGGGTATTTAAGTGGCTGAATTCATATGTTCACTTTCTGTTCTTCCTCTTTCTGCTTCTGACTACAGCTCATGAGAGCCTGAGAGCTTCGCTCCAGCATGCTTATGCAGCAGCTGGGGTGAGCTCCGTGATGGCGATGATTTGATCAATAAACTTCATTAAAACTCCAGTCGCCGTGCCTTATTATAACATCGCCTCACGCTCAAAATTAAGGAAATTAAAAAACAAATAAATGAGATCTACACAATAGAAATCCAGAAGAAACTTACATTTCTGAAACAAAAATACTATGAAACAGGTAGCAAATCGGCAAAATTACTAGCCTATAAATTGAGGAAACAACAAACGGAGAGAGCAATCTACAAAATCAGAGACCCAGTATCAAAGGAAATAAAACTTAGAATTCAGGAAATTCTTAAAAGCTTCGAGAACTACTACAAGAACTTGTACTCCCTCAAAAAACATAAAAACGCATCCAAAGCCTTCCTAAATACATTAAACCTTCCCCAACTTACTGAATCACAAAATAAAACACTATTGTCAGAAATACAACCTAAAGAATTAGAAAAAGCAATTATGAAACTTAAAGCTAACAAATCCCCAGGAGCAGATGGCTATACAGCAGAGTGGTACAAAAACTTTAAACAGCAACTATCTCCTCTCCTCCTGAAAACATTTAACTATGTCCTCCACACAGGGGAAATCCCCCCTCCTGGAGAGAAGGGGTCATTGCAGTCATACCTAAACCTGAAAAGGATAAACTAGACTGCTCCAACTACAGACCAATCAGTGTGTTAAATCAGGACTATAAGCTTTTTACCACTATCCTTGCCAAAAGGTTAGAAAATATACTGACAGACTTAATTCATTTAATTCAATTCAATTCAATTCAATTCAACTTTATTTATATAGCGCCATTTCACAACAACAGTCATCTCATAGCACTATCAACTGTAGGGGGGAACCCCCACAGTTGCAGAAAGACCCCAGCAATCAGGCGATCCCCTGTGAGAAAGCACTTGGCGACGGTGGAGAGGAAAAACTCCCTTTTAACAGGAAGAAACCTCCAGCAGAACCAGGCTCAGGGAGGGGCAGTCATCTGCTGCGACTGGCTGGGGGGTGAGGGGATAGAGAAGAAGAAAAGAACAGACATGTAGAGAGCAAACAGCACGATGGGGACTCAATCTATGGGAGAGAACAAACAAATGTTAATGACCAGCAAAAAAAAAATATTTCATAGAGAGTGAGGAAAGGAGTGAGGCCCAGTGCATTACTGGAGGTCCCCCGGCTGACTAAACCTATTAGCAGCATAACTAAGGGAGGGTTCAGAAACACATGATCCCTCCCTAATTGTAGGCTATATCAAAAAGGTAGGTTTTAGCCCTATTCTTAAAAACAGAGATCGAGTCTGACTCCCGAATCCAGACTGGCAGCTGATTCCACAGGAGAGGAGCTTGATAACTGAAGGCTCTGCCTCCCATTGTACTTTTGGAGATTCTAGGTATTACAAGTAATCCTGCATTTTGGGAGCGTAGTGCTCTGTTAGGATAATACGGTAGTATCAGATCTTTTAAATAAAAAGGGGCCTGATTGTTTAGAGCTTTGTAAGTAAGAAGCAAGATTTTAAACTTAATTCTAAACTCCATGGGAAGCCAATGAAGGGAGGCCAGAACCGGAGAGATATGGTCTCTCTTTCTAGTACCTGTTAAAACTCTTGCTGCAGCATTTTGGATCAGCTGAAGACTTTTTAAAGATGTTATAGGACAGCCTGATAATAAAGAATTACAATAATCTAATCTCGAGCTAACAAAAGCGTGGATCAGCTTCTCAGCATCACTCTGAGACAAGATGCTCCTAATCTTGGCAATATTACGCAAATGATAGAAGGCAGTCTTAGAAACAAATTTAATATGTGAATTGAAGGACAAATCCTGATCAAAAATAACTCCAAGGTTCCTCACAGAGCTATTAAGAGAAAGAGTAACTGCATCCAAACTGAAAGTTTGATTTGGAAAGGAATTTCTAAGGTTTTTTGGACCAACAAGAATGACTTCAGTCTTATCTGAATTTAATAGCAGGAAATTACAAGTCATCCAAGCTTTGATTTCCTTAAGACAGGCTTCTAACTTGGCTAATTGATTACTATCATCTGGCTTCATTGACAGGTATAATTGTGTGTCATCTGCATAACAATGAAAATGTATACAGTGCTTTCTAATAATGTTGCCTAATGGAAGCATATATAAACTAAAAAGAGTAGGGCCTAGCACAGATCCCTGTGGAACTCCATGACTAAGCTTTGAGTTGAAAGAAAACTCATTATTTACATGAACAAACTGAAACCTATCAGATAAATAAGATCTAAACCACTGCAACGAAGTTCCATTAAGTCCAACATAGAGTTCTAATCTATCAAGTAGAATATTATGATCGATAGTATCAAAAGCTGCACTAAGGTCTAAAAGGACAAGTACAGAAACTAGTCCATTATCAGATGCAATGAGGAGGTCGTTAGTGACCTTCGCTAAGGCTGTTTCAGTACTATGATGGACTCTAAACCCAGATTGAAACTCTTCAAGTAAACCATTTCCCTGCAGGTGGTCAAATAATTGCGTAGCAACAACTCTTTCTAAGATTTTTGAAATGAAAGGGAGATTAGAGATTGGTCTATAGTTAGCTAAAGCTCCTGGATCTAGCGTTGGCTTTTTGAGTAAGGGTTTAATTACAGCCGTTTTAAAAGCCTGCGGTACATGGCCTAAAGTTAATGAAGAATTGATTATATGAAGAATAAAGCTACCAATAAGTGGGAAGACTTCTTTAAATAACCTGGTAGGAATAGGGTCTAAAAGACAAGTTGAAGGTTTGGATGAGGAAACTATTTTGTCTAACTCACAAAGGTCGATTGGAGTAAACTCATCAAGACAGACATCAAAAGAAGGAGTTGTAGTAGTTACAGTATTTAAGTTAACTGTGGGAAGAATGTGATTGATTTTATCTCTGATGGATGAAATTTTATTATTGAAAAAGTTCATAAAGTCCTGACTAGTAAGCTCTAAGGGAATGCTAGGATTGACAGAGTCCTGACTCTTTGTCAACCTGGCTACAGTACTGAAAAGAAACCTGGGATTATTCTTGTTCTCTTCTATTAATGCAGAGTAATAACTTTTTCTAGCTTTTCTAAGAGATTTTTTATAAATTAAAAGATGATTTCTCCAAGCTAAATAGATTTCATCTAAATTAGTAGAGCGCCATTTTCTTTCTAATTGACGAGTCTTCTGTTTTAAGCTACGAGTTTCTGTGTTGAACCAAGGAGTTAGAAATCTCTGATTAGACTTTTTCTTTTTTAAGGGGGCCACCAAGTCTAGAGCCTGATGCAGAGAAGCTGAAACACTATCCACCATGTTATCAATTACAGAAGGAGCAAGCTGTCTATAGCTTATTTCCGTTGTGTTGACACATGGCATAGAGGAAACAATCTGCATAAATTTGGAAACAGCATCATCTGAGAGGCATCAACTATACTATAATAATATTTTTCTTTAGGAGCCAAATAGTCAGAAATAGTAAAATCAAAGGTTAACAGTGTGATATCCTACCGTGTAGCAATGATCACACTTGAGTTATTTCTTTGGCTAACTCTGCCGTTTATTCTGCAACACACATAATAAGACTGAACATGGATTCTGCGCGGGGTTTTCACACTCTTGCTCTAATGTGTCCCCTTCATAGTAGTGCTGAACAATACAGGTAGTTCCCCCTAGAGGCATGTGCCAGTAATGTTCTATTTTAGACTTGCAGTCTACCACATCCCTCCCCTCTAGATTAAACTACTTTTAATTACCTTAGCCAATTATGCTAGACATCCTGGAACTCCCATTTAATCCTAAACAATCACAGTTACTTTAACTTCTTAAACACATGTGCCATACATATAATTTCTTTCTCTTTTCTTTTCTTTTTTTTTTTTTTTTTTTTTTTTTTTTCACCTGTATAACACACATAACAGTCTAACTGGGGATTTGGTTTGACTACCGCATCCCAGTGAGGTTCCAGGACGCATTCTTGTCCTGTGGCTGGGGAACTCACTACTGACTAATTATAGTCCTTCAAGTAGTCTGGAGCTTTCCTAGCTCGCTGAGATCTTCTCACGGCTGGTGAGCCAACTGCAGGTGAAGACTCAGACTGCTCCACTGTTTCGGCTGCTGCAGTGCTGCCCGTAGAATCTGCAGAGACGGTTACCTCAGGTTTCACCTGAAGTGGTGGTTCGTTGATGCTCTCCTCAGGGTGGGTGTCAGACAACACCTCTGGTGCCATCGGCAGGGGAATGGAGCTCCTACCACGAACTTGGTCGATGTGTCGCCTCACCACTTGTCCATGACCTAATGTCACCTTGAATGACACAGGGCCTGTCTTCTCTGTTATTTCTCCTGGTACCCAGGCTGGTCCTGAGCCAAAGTTGCGGGTGTAGACCACGTCTCCTTCTCTCAGTATTCTCTCTCTAGCATGCATGTCATGATAACCTTTTTGTTTCTCTTGTTTATCATGCACTTTGTTTCTGAAGTCTGGATGTGTTAAGTCAAATGTTGACCTCAACTTTCTTCCCATCCATGGACCTGCGTAGTCAATGTGAATTCTTCTCCATGGTTTATCTGGAACTTCCCAGGGATGTAGTGGGGCTGCTGGAGGACTGTTCCTGTTCTCCTGGCATGCCGCACATGACTTCACAAGCGCCTCCACCTCTGCATCCATGTTGGGCCACCACATGTAGCTCCTCGCCAACGCTTTCATGCGAGTGATGCCAGGGTGTGCTTGGTGTAGTTGTTGCAGTAAGGCATTCCTACCAGGTGGTGGAACAACCACGCGTCCTCCCCACAGGATACAACCTTCCTGGGTGCTGAGCTCATCCTGTCGTCTGGCATAGGGAATGAACTCAGGACTGTTCATCTTCGGCCATCCTCGCAAGATGTATTCTCGCACTCTTGCTAGAACAGGGTCTTTGTCTGTCCACTTCTTTATTTGTTGTGCGTTCACCAGGGGCACGCCGATATCTTCAAACAATAGCACTCTCTCCTCCTCCTCAGGCGTGCTGTCTCTTCCTCCATCCAAGGGTAGCCTACTCATCGCGTCAGCATTCGTATGGTCCCGTCCGGCTTTGTAAACGATGGTGTACTCATACGCTGCTAATGTAACGGCCCATCTCTGAATTCTCTGAGATGTCATCTGGGGTATGGCTCTCATTTCACTGAACAGTGAAATTAGTGGCTTGTGGTCAGTCACTATAGCGAACTGTCTCCCGTACAGGTATTTGTGGAATTTTTTTACACCAAATACTACTGCAAGGCCCTCCTTGTCTAGCTGGGAGTAGTTTTTCTCAGCTGCACTAAGAGTTCTTGAGACGAACCCTATGGGTCTCTCTGAGCCATCCTCCATACGATGAGAGAGTACAGCACCCACACCGTAGGGTGATGCGTCACACGCCAGGATGAGTGGTTTGTTTGAATCATAGTGCACTAACACACTACAGGACTGAAGTAGCACTTTGGACTCTTCAAACGCCTTCTGCTGCTTGACCCCCCATGACCATTTTTCTTCCTTCTTAAGTAAGGTATGTAGTGGTGCCAGCAGCGTGGAGAGCTTTGGGAGGAACCTATGGTAATAGTTCAACAAGCCCAGGTAGGCTTTTAACTCAGTAACATTTTGTGGCTCAGGCGCCTCCGCAATGGCTTCCACTTTGTCTGTTAGAGGGTGTAGACCACTGGCGTTGATCTTGTGGCCTAGGAACACCACCTCTTTTCCCATGAACTCACACTTGCTTCTTTTCAACCTCAGACCGCTTTTCTCCAACCGTTGAAGCACTTCCTCCAGCGTTTTCAGATGTTCTTGTTCATTTGGTCCTGTACAAAGGATGTCATCCAAATAAATGGCAACATTCGGAATTCCACCTAGGATGCCCTCCATAGTTCTCTGGAATATAGCAGGACTGGAAGCTACTCCAAATGGTAAGCGTGTGTAGGTATATAAGCCTTTGTGTGTATTGATGGTTACATACTTTCTTGATTCTTCTTCCAGGACTACTTGTTGGTAGGCGTGACTCATGTCTAATTTCGTGAAGTGTCGGCCGCCATTCAGCTGTGCGAAGAGGTCCTCCACTTTAGGAATTGGATACTGATCCACCCGTGATGCTCGATTGACAGTGAGTTTGTAATCTCCACATATTCTAATGGAGCCATCCGGCTTTCTCACTGGGACTATGGGCGCCGCCCATTCTGCAACCTGCACTGGCTCAATGATCTTGTCATCCAGCAGCCTCTGTAGCTCGCTTTCGACCAGTGGCTTGACTGCATAGGGTACCGGTCGGGGTTTGCAGAATCGTGGTTGGGCCTCCTTGTCCACATTAATCTTTGCAGTGACACCTTTTAGCTGTCCTAAGCCTTCTTTGAACACCTCAGCGTGTCTTTCGAGGATCTCCTCCAGCTGCAATTTGGGCTGAGATTCCACCTTATTCACCAACTGATCCATCATGGCCAGTTCTTGTAGCCAACTTCGCCCTAGTAGATTTGGTCCTTCGCTCCCAACTACTACTACAGGTAAGTCCTTTTCTTTGTTTTTGTGTTGCACCTTCACTTGTGCCATGCCTAGCACGTCTAGCTTCTCTCCTGTGTATGTTTTTAATTTTAATGAACAGGGATTTAATTCTGCTGTGTCTGTTTTCTTCCACAGTTGTGTATATTGCTGTTTACTTAATATGGTTACTCCACAGCCTGTATCAACTTCAAATGTTACTTTCATTCCATTAACATTCATGGTACGCGTGATGGGCGCTACCTTGGTCAGCTCCTCTGACGTGTTGTAAATTGTGTGAAAACCCATGTCTTCTGTATCACTTTCTCCCTCCCCTCTCAGTTGATTCGCTCGCTGTTCCTTTCCTGGGCCCTTGTTTTCATACTTTTGCCCATTAACTGTCGCTTTCAGCACCTGTGCGCTGTCCACCTTTATTCTACATGCTTTCTTAATGTGCCCTCGCTTGCCACAATTATGACACAGCTCAGTGGCAAATTTGCACTCGGCGGCATTGTGCTGGCCTTTGCAGCGATAACAACTGGGGAATTTGTGCTGAGTTTTGTCAGTCAACACTTTGTGGACACCTACTTGGGTCTTAGGCACACGAACATGCGTTGCTGTGTCCTCTGTTAGCTTCCCTTGCATCTCTCTCACATCTTTAGATGCTGTTTCCATCGCTTGGCATAATTCCAAAGCCTTTGCAAAAGTGAGTTTTGTTTCAGATAAAAGTCGCCGTTGCATTCGGTCATCATTCACTCCACACACAAGTCTGTCTCTTAACATTTCTTCCAATGAGTCTTTGTAATCACAGTGCAGTGTTAATTTCCTCAATTCTGCCACATACTCTGCTATGGACTCAGTGTTCCTCCTTATGCGTGAATTAAATTTGAATCGTTGCACGATTTCACTCGGTTTGGGGCTGAAGTGCTTCTGAAGCTCAGCAGTAAGCTGGTCGTATGTTTTATCTTTCGGTAATGCAGGGCTTATTAAATTTCTCAACAAGCTGTAAGTAGTTGCACCAACTCCACTCAACAGTACAGCCTTCCTTTTGTCTGGCTCCTCAATGTCATTAGCTTGGAAGAAAAAGTCCAACATTTCACTATATTCTTCCCATGACTGAGTCGAGTTATCAAAAGGGGTTACCGTTCCGATTACAGCCGCCATTGCTCGTCGTGGTGGGGAAACCTCGTTTTTCCTCCTCTGAACTTGCACTCGAACTACTGGAGTCACTTGAGTTCGCCACACTTGCAATGTTCTCTGTTTCTCGCCGCTGATTTTTTTCTTTTAATCCTCGTCGCCAATTGTGTGATATCCTACCGTGTAGCAATGATCACACTTGAGTTATTTCTTTGGCTAACTCTGCCGTTTATTCTGCAACACACATAATAAGACTGAACATGGATTCTGCGCGGGGTTTTCACACTCTTGCTCTAATGTGTCCCCTTCATAGTAGTGCTGAACAATACAGGTAGTTCCCCCTAGAGGCATGTGCCAGTAATGTTCTATTTTAGACTTGCAGTCTACCACAAACAGACAATGGTCTGACAGTACAGGGTTATGAGGAGACACTACAAGATGTTCTATTTCTATGCCATATGTCAGAACAAGGTCCAATGTATGGTGGAGGTAATGAGTAGAATTTCCTACTTTCTGAGAAAACCCAATCGAGTCTAATATTGAATTAAAAGCCACATTAAGGCAGTCACTATCTACATCCACATGTATATTAAAGTCCCCTACTGTAGAAGAGCTTGGAAATGATGAGGCGATTTGATTTATAAACCAAAGTTTAATAATCAGCTCTCCTAACAAGTCTCATCTGGTGCAGAGTGGCAGAAGGAAAAAAGAGAGAGAATGTCTCCGGCTCACTGGCTTTATACTTGCACACAACAAAAGACATGCATAACAAAGGCTGACATCCCTCATTATCTTAATCCCCCCATTGTCTTGGTATTTCCTCTCCTCGCCTTCGGGGGTGAGGGTGGCTCCTCCGGTCTCCTCCGCCGTGTCTGGGAACGTCTTTGTTCTTCACTCGGTGGTTGAGAGCCTTTGTCCTTTCAGAGGTGTGAAGTCCTTTACATATGTAATTGCTAAACATTTCCACATGCTTCAACATATGTAGGTTATGGAATATATGATTAATATAGACCACAGGCCCCCCAAACAACTAAGAAAGGACAATAGAAAGGTTCACAGTCTAAGATAATTACTTATGACATACTAAGTGTTACATCTCTTGCCACGGAAGAAACTTTCCAGCAGCCATGCTCCTAAGAGAGTTCAGTGGTAATCATAACAGCATAGTAAAATCATAAGTCAGTCCTAAACTGTTGCAGCACAATTAGTGAACAATTGTGGAGTGGTTTGCATCAGTCCCTGTGCTGTCTGGGTTTTAATCTTCTCCCAAAACTGCTGTAGCTTGGTTTAGGCGCCCTGCTGGGACCTTCTTGTGAGGAATCTGCAGTGTGGGAAGGAGGGTGGTTAATTGTTCCCTGCCGGGGGGCTGAGCCTTTTCTCTTGGGGGGTCTACCCCACCGAGGTGCTGTCGCCAACTGTGCAGGCTCGTCTTTCAACAAGAAGGCAGGCTTAAGTCTGTCAATGCTGACTGTTTCTTTTCTATCCCCAAAATCAAGCACAAAGTGTTTATCACCATGTTCCAGCACTCTGAATGGCCCATCGTATGCTGGGCGGAAAGTTGGTTTTAAAGCTTCATGCCTAATAAAAACGAACTCAGCGTTTTTTAAAGCTTGAGGGACAAAAACCCGTGGGAAGGAGTGATGAGCTGGACCGGGGAGAGAGTCCGGTCCGTTGCTGCCTAAAAACCTTGGGACTGGAAGGTGCCCTGGCTCTGGGTTCTCTGGTAAAAATTCACCTGGAAGCCTGAGAGGTTGTGCAAAGACTAATTCTGCAGGAGAGGCGTCTAGATCCTCTTTAGGTGCAGCACGCAACCCCAATAAAACCCAGGGAAGTTTATTTACCCAATTTGTGTCCGTTAGTGAGGCTCTGAGGGCAGCCTTTAAAGACCTGTGGAAACGCTCACATAACCCATTAGCCTGAGGGTGGTAAGCGGTGGTGCTATGAATTGTTGCCCCTAAGCTGTTGGACATGGCTGACCAGAGCTCTGAGACAAATTGAGGCCCCCTATCGGACGTGATGTCCGATGGGACGCCGAAACGTGCCACCCAGTTTGTCAAAAAAACGCGAGCGACTTCCTCCGCTGTGGTTGCCGCTAGAGGGACTGCCTCTGGCCAGCGCATGGTGCGGTCTATCATTGTTAACAGGTGTGTGAAACCTTGGGAGGAAGGTAGTGGCCCCACGAGGTCGACATGAACGTGGTTGAACCTTCTAGCAGGGATTGGAAAAGGCTCCAGAGGGGCTTTTGTGTGTCTGTGTATTTTGGCGCGTTGACAAGAAATGCAAGTTTTTGCCCATTCTTTTACGTTTTTGCGCAGGCCTGGCCACACAAACTTTTCGGCGACCATTTTAACCGAGGCGCGCACACCTGGGTGCGCGAGGGAGTGAATTGCGTCAAAAATACGGCGGCGCCATGTAGCTGGTACTAACGAGCGAGGTCGGCCGGTTGAAACATCGCATATTGGGGGGGCACGCCATCGCGTAAACCCTTTTTCTCCAGCCTTAACCCTGTTGGTCCAGACAGGAGTGCGCGCACGTCCGCGTCACCGCTTTGTTCCTCCGCCATGGCTGCATAATCTATCCCTGCATGGATAGGTGCTGCGTATGTGTCTGCGTTAGTGAAGAGTTCTGCTGCTGAGGCAGTATAATCTGTCTCCTCATGCTCTGGTGGTGTCACAGCGCGAGAGAGACAGTCTGCTACTACGTTAAGTTTGCCTGCCACGTGTCGAATGTCTGTGGTGAACTCTGAAATCGCAGCTAGCTGTCTTTGTTGCCTGCCTGACCATGGTTCTGAAATTTTAGCCATAGCAAAGGTGAGCGGTTTATGGTCTACAAAAGCCGTGAAACTCCGCCCTTCTAACCAGAACTGGAAGTGGCGGATGGATAAATGAAGCGCTAGCAGCTCCCTGTCAAAAGTGCTGTATTTACCCTCAGTTTGGTTTAGCGATTTGCTGAAGAATGCTAAAGGTTGCCAGACCCCGCTGACAAGTTGTTCTACAACTGCCCCTATAGCTAGGTCCGAAGCGTCTGTGGTTAGCGCGATGCGGGCCAAGGGATCTGGGTGAACTAACAATGTGGCGTTAGCTAGGGCGCTTTTTACTTCCGCGAAAGCGCGTTCGCGCTCCGGGGTCCATTCGACCGCGTTGGAAGCTTTCTTTTTTTTGAGCGCGTCATATAGGGGCTGCATGAGCTGAGCTGCGTGGGGGAGGAAGCGGTTGTAAAAATTAACCATCCCTAAAAATTCCTGTAGCGATTTGACCGTTTGTGGCCGTGGGAAACTTTCTATCGCGTGAACTTTGTCTGGCAGTGGAACTGCCCCCTTCGGAGAGACTTTGTGTCCTAAAAAATCAATTTGTGACACGCCGAATTTGCATTTGGCTGGATTGATTATTAGCCCGTGCTCTTCTAGCCTCTGAAAAACTGTAGTGAGGTGCTGCTCGTGTTCTTCCTCAGACGAGCTGGCTACCAGCATGTCGTCGAGGTAGACGAAGACAAAAGGAAGGTCGCGTAGGACCGCGTCCATCATTCGTTGAAAAGTTTGAGCAGCGCCTTTGAGGCCGAAAGGCATTCGCAGAAATTCAAAAAGGCCGAAAGGGGTTATTACCGCTGTTTTAGGAATGTCCTCTGCTCGGACTGGGACTTGGTGATAACCGCGGACTAAGTCTATTTTTGAAAAAATGCGTGCACCCGCCAGATGTAGTGAAAAATCTTGAATGTGAGGAATTGGGTAACGGTCATGCGCTGTAGCGTTGTTTAATCTGCGGTAATCTCCGCACGGTCTCCAAGAACCGTCGGATTTCGGAACCATGTGAAGTGGTGAGGCCCAGGGGCTCTTCGAGCGTCTAACAATGCCCAATTTTTCAAGGGTTGTAAACTCGTCCCGTGCTATGTTGAGCTTGGCCGCGTCTAAGCGGCGAGCTTTGGCAAATACGGGTGGTCCCGTTGTGGGAATGAAGTGTTCAACCCCGTGTTTAGCCACAGTGGCTGAGAATTTGGGAATTGTGAGTGCTGGAAATTGGGTGAGGAGTTGCTCAAACTTACCTCCTGCCGTGGTGATGTTGGCCTGCACAGGTGGTGGAGAAACTCGGGCTGAGCATGGAATAGAAGCAAAGGAGAGTGCATTAACCAGGCGCCTATTTGCTAGATCCACTAATAACCCATGTGCACACAAAAAATCTGCGCCTAATAAGTTAAAACTCACCGCCGCTACAACAAATGTCCATCTGTAGTTGCGGCCGTGGATGAGGAGGTGCAGGCTCTTTTCGCCAAACGTGTCGATGTTAGAGCCGTTGGCTGCCACGGCTCCGTTGCCCCGGGTGCCCGTGGCTCGATCTGCGTGGGAGGGCGTGACGAAACTCAGCTGAGCTCCTGTGTCGATGAGGAACTGCTTGCCTGTGTGTCCATTCGTCACGTACAACAGCTTGTTCTTCTCGCCGAGAACCGCTGCCGTTAACGGCTCTCGGCTTTGGCGTTTCCCGAAATCGCAATTTTGCAGGGGGGGAACGCATTTGCGGGCCTTCTCGGCGAAGCGGTGGTGATAATAACAGACGTCGCTCTGTCTGTTACGTTTTGGCCGTGTCGCTGTCACCGTGGGCTGGGTCTGCTCAGTGGGTTGTGGCTCCTCGTGGTTCGGGGCGTCGGCGTTGAGGTCTGCGGATGCTGCTGTGGGTGTCAGCTCCTTGCAGGCGTTGACGAGCCGATGAGCTTCACTGGCCAGTGCGCGGAAGTCTTGGTGGTTGTTGCATTTCATGCTGGCGAGTGTCCCTCTCATGTGTGGCGGCAGCGTGCTGAGGAATATAAATTGGAAGAGGAAGTTGTCATTGTCCTCTTCTTTAAGCTGTAGCAAATCCTCCATGAGGGCCTTCGGTTTGCACCCTCTGTGGCCGTAGACCGCCAGGATCTTCTCGGCTCTCTCTTCCGCTGATGGGACGTAGTTCGCCACGATGGTTGCTTTGAGCGTCTCATATTTGTCCTGGGCCAGTGGCCGCCGGATCATGCTCCGCACACACTTCGAAGTGGCGGCGTCGAGTTTGGAGATGATATGGTAGAATTTGGTATCGTCAGCCGTGATGCCCGCCAGTGTAAACTGGGCTTCAGCCTGCTGAAACCACGAGGCGGGGTCTTCTTGCCAGAAGTCTGGCAGGTTGACAGCGACGGCATTCGTGTATACCATCACTGCTATGTCCGCCGGGTGAGAGTGCCTTGCCTCGGCTCTCACGGCGGTGCTGGTGCTCGGTTGAGCCCTCTCAATCTCTTCTGCCGGGGGGAACAGTTGTCCATCTGTTCCCCCGTCTGCGTGGTCGCTGGCGTCTGCCTGGGTCGCCACGGATGAGTCGATTGCGGGGGTACGCCTCAGGGCCATACTCGCGTCAAGGTCACCAGTGTAGAAGAGCTTGGAAATGATGAGGCGATTTGATTTATAAACCAAAGTTTAATAATCAGCTCTCCTAACAAGTCTCATCTGGTGCAGAGTGGCAGAAGGAAAAAAGAGAGAGAATGTCTCCGGCTCACTGGCTTTATACTTGCACACAACAAAAGACATGCATAACAAAGGCTGACATCCCTCATTATCTTAATCCCCCCATTGTCTTGGTATTTCCTCTCCTCGCCTTAGGGGGTGAGGGTGGCTCCTCCGGTCTCCTCCGCCGTGTCTGGGAACGTCTTTGTTCTTCATTCGGCGGTTGAGAGCCTTTGTCCTTTCAGAGGTGTGAAGTCCTTTACATATGTAATTGCTAAACATTTCCACATGCTTCAACATATGTAGGTTATGGAATATATGATTAATATAGACCACACTACTATAATTATTCTATCAGATTTCAGCACTAAATCAGCTAAGAAATCAGCAAATTCAGATAAAAATTCTGAGTAGGTTGATGGGGGACGATAAACTCTGGCAAATAAAATTGGGTTTAACCTAAAATTGCTAAAGTGCCCAATACTGAGGACCAGGCCCTCAAAGGAATTATAACATGTTTTTTGCTTTACATTAACTAGTAATTTGGAATGGTAAATTGTTGCTACTCCTCCTCCACGACCAGAACTTCTGGGATTTTGACAGTTTAAATAACCAGAGGGAGTTGATTCATTTAAACCAACATAATCCTCTTGCCCTAACCAAGTCTCTGTAAGGGAAATTAAATCAATCTGATGATCAATTAACAGATCATGGACTAACAGAGACTTGGGAGTTAGAGACCTAATATTTAATAAACCACATTTAATTTTTAAATTATGAGGAGGAACAGAGGCCAAATCATTCAATTTAGAGGCTTTATGTTTAATTTGAGTTTTACCAATATTTTGCTTTATCACTTTGGGATGCTTATACATTATATTTTTATTCACTTTGGAGGGAGCAGACAATGATTCTCTGATGGGGAAGTCAGGGGCTAAGCTGAGGGGTGGCGGATGAAGAGGAGCTGCAGAGAGGCGTGTAAGACTGAGACTCTGCTTCCTGGTCCCAACTCTGAGTAGTCAGGGTTTTGGAAATTTGGATAAAAAAGATGCCAGATTGTTAGATAAATGAGAAGCACCATCCAAAGTGGGATGAATGTTGTCTCGTCTCATAAGACCAGGTTTTCCCCCAAAAGAGCTCCAATTGTCAATGTAGCCCACGTCATTTTTAGGACACCACACAGACAGCCAGCGGTTCAAGGATGACAAGCGGCTAAACATGTCATCACTGGTCAGATTGGGGAGGCGCCCAGAGAATACTACAGTGGCAGACATCATTTTGGCAAAGTCACACACCGATTCTACATCAAGTTTCGTGACTTCCGACTGCCGGAGACGGATGTCATTAATGCCGGCGTGAATAACAATTGTGGAATATTTACAGTTACTTTTAGCCAGCATTTTAAAATTTGACTCGATGTCGCCTGCTCTGGCCCCAGGAATGCATTTGACTATGGCCGCTGGAGTCTCTAGGTTCACGTTTCTGACTACAGAGTCGCCAATGATCAGAGTTTTTTCCTCAGCGGGTGTGTCGCTGAGCGGGGAAAAATGATTAGAGACGTGAACAGGTTGGTGGTGAACCGGGGCTTTGCGACTAGGCTTCCTTCTCACCGTCACCCACCCAGTCTCCTCGCTACTGAGGAGAGCCGAGGAACCGCTGACAGGGGGGCCTAAGCTAGCTAGCTCCGCTGCAGCTAATGGGCGTCCGTCAAGATTAACTGGCGCAGACGGTGTTTCAATGCAGCAGAGCCGGGATTCCAAATCAGACAACCTTGCCTTGAGCGCCTCAAAAAGACAACATTTATTACATTTACCGTTATCACTAAAAGAGGCAGAGGTGTAGCTAAACATCTGACAGAGAGAGCACACCAGAGGAGGAGAGGAAAGAGAGCTAGTAGCCATAGCTAGTGGCTGGAGAGCAACCACACAGGCAAACCACACAGGCAGACAGCAAAACAGGAAGTGACGATACGTTACCACGAGGAAGTGACGTCCCACGTCACGTCATTTAGACCAAACAGGTTTTATAAGACAAAGACAGACACAAGATAACATTAGACGCACTTTACACATAATTCATCATATAAAAAAATATAATTTAAATGCAGCCATATTGGGATTAGATGCTGAAAAAGCATTTGATTCGGTTGACTGGTCTTTCCTATATAGAATTTTATCCAGTTTCAATTTTCATAACAACTTCATTAGAACTATCTAGGCATTATATAAAAAACCAACAGCTAAAATAAGGATTAACGGTAAATTATCATCATCTTTTGAACTGGAAAGAGGATGTCGTCAGGGCTGCCCCTTATCTCCACTGCTCTTTGCAATCTTCGTAGAACCTCTGAGCCAATGGATAAGACAGAATCCAAAAATTCAAGGTATTACACTTGGTCAGAAGGAACATAAAATAGCACTCTTTGCTGATGACATTTTAATATACCTGGGGCAGCCGGACACCTCTTTTCCAGAACTAATCTCAGTTTTTTCAGAGTATGGAGATTTATCGGGGTACGAATTAAACATTCATAAAACCCAAATTTTAACATTCAACTATGACCCAAATCAATATTTACTAAGCAAACTCAAAACTAACTGGGAGATGGAATCTATGAAATATCTGGGGGTCAATATCCCAAAACAACTCAACAAAATTATAACACTAAACTATGATCCACTGATGGCAAAAATAAAATCTGATCTAGCAAGATGGAATATGATACCATTCTTGGGTACTGCATAAAGAATTGAAGCAGTCAAAATGAATATACTTCCACGTCTTCTATACCTTTTCCAAACAATACCGGTAGAACCTCCCAAAAAAACATGGCAAGAACTGGACAGAAGGATCTCAAGATTCATATGGCGGGGCAAGAGACCTAGAATCAGATATAGAACCCTACAGCTAAACAAAGAGAAAGGTGGGCTCGCACTGCCAAATATCAGGGACTATTTTAAAGCCACACAAATTAAAACTTTAGAAGAGATATGTAACCCAGTCTACACTGCACAATGGAAGGAGATCGAATGCCAAATAACAAGTGACATTCCCCTACAGGCGATAATAGGGAACAATGCCTTACCTAAACTTTTGAATAACACTAACCCGTGGATAGAGACCTCGCTAAAAATTTGGTTTAAGATAGTCAGAGAGAATCAAACTAAAGAACCCTATCGATTACTGCAAAGGATTGCCTGTGATCAAGACTTTACTCCTAATAAAACAGACACTAGATTTAAAAAGTGGAAAGAGAACGGACTGATAAAATACTATGATTTTTTTAAAGGGCAAACTTTAAGAAGTTTTGAAGATTTGAAAAAACAAGGTCTAATAAATCAAGATCTTTACAGGTTCTTTCAGCTTAGACACCACATAAACAAAATACTTAAAAAGGAGGATTTGGAAAGGGCCCAGTCAGGTGTTCTGAAGGTCTTCTTAATGGCATATAAAGGGATCCCAGGGATCAGATATATTTCTAAAATATACCTTGGTCTTCAAGATTTAAAAGGAGACAACACATCATATATAAAAGAGAGATGGGAAAAAGAGGGGAATTTCACTTTACAACTAGAAATATGGGAAAAAGCTAAATAAACAACAATGGAAAAGTACTTCATCCCTGCAGTGGAGAGAATTTGGATGGAAAAATTTGGTAAGATTTTTCAGAACACCTGCACAAAACAAATTTACTCGTAAGGGGTTGAATTGTTGGCGCTTGTGTGGTGAAGAGACTGCAAATCATTTTCTTGTGTTTTGGTCATGCCCAGTTATCCACCAATATTAGACCAATGTACAGACAATATTGGGGAAAATATTCAAAATAACAGTTCCCTTTTCTTTTGTAACTTTGTATTTGGGTTTACTACCGGAATCACTGGAAAGACGAGGAGAAAAATATTTATTCACTGTTTTAATATTGGCAAGTAAAAAAGCTCTAACTAAAAAATGGATGTTGAAGGACTGTCCTACACCTGAAGATTGGATTAACGTGATTCAGGACATTTATTCGATGGAAAAGTTGACGTTCGCACTGAGACAGGACATGGATGGGTTCTTGAACTTTTGGCAACCCTGGAACGCATATGTGTCTTCAATTAGATCTAATCTTTGACAAATACCATTTCAGTAATGGCACCTCTCTTTGTTCCAACACTACTCAGATACTCTTTTATTTTTTTTGCTCTTTTGTTTTCTTTTTCTTGTTTTGTTTTGTTTTTGTTTGTTTTTTGTTCTTTTTTTAATTTCTCTTTTTCTTTCACTTAAAAAAAGGGTGTTGTAATAATTATTTTTCCAATGTTGTCAATAAACAAAAAAAGGGAACATGTGATGAAAATGTAAACAATGCAATGCTGTAATGACATGTATACCCTTTACAAAAACTTAAATAAAAAAAAAACCACCCATTATACACAGCAAGATCCGTTTGGCTGCAGCCGTTGCATCAGCATTGCCCATTTGACAATCATTGGGCAGCACAGTGGTACAGTGGATAGCACTGTTGCTTAACAGCTAGAAGGTTCCAGGTTCGAATCCCCAGGCTAGCAAGGGTGAACTTTTCTGTGTGGAGTTTACTCCTGGAGCTCTGGTTTCCTCCCACAATCCAAAGACATGCATGTTAGGTTAATTGGTGATTCAAATCAAATCACCCTTTATTGTCATTCAACTGCACAACCAATCATGTACAGTAGAACGAGATTGTGCTTTACCTATCTACTGTGTTAATCACACACACCCCAAGTGTAGAATCAGAGGGCCGCTGCCATGCAAGGCGCCGCCACAAATTTCCCTCCTCCATTCCATTATTGCTGAGCACCAAGCTGGACGGCAGGAAGTTCCACTTTTATATGGTCTTTGGCATGACCCGGCTGGGATTTGAGCCCCTGCCTCCCGGGTGTGGGGCGGATGCTGTACCAACTGAGCCACCACTCCGGATTCTCAATTGTCCCTAGATATCCGTGTCCTATAGGTCCTTGGAATAGAGGGTTAGTACTAGTGAAGTGCTTTGAGTGGTCTTTGAGACTAGAAAAAGCACTATATAAGTACAGGTCCTTATCCCTTACTTGTCAGTAAATATTTAAATAAAAATGATTTATTTGGGTGTTTTTGTTTCCAGTTTGGTGATTGTTGTCATTTAGATAAATCCTGCATTATGTGGCTGCATATGATATACAATTGATCTGACCAGTCCACTCCACAGTCATGGCGGTATTATTATTAACTTTGCGGTGCTGCAAAAGGACAGTGGTAGCACACGGGTGAAGCGGCAGCCGGGACTCCTGTCTACTGCTGACTGGGCAGGCTGGGCTTACCTCCCCGCAAAGGACTGCAGTTGGCTGTTCCTGCTGCTGCTTCTGCCGGTGTGTCCGGTGTTCAATACACCAGTGTTCTTACTCCGAGTCCCCACTGGCACTCCTCCCAGTGCAGTCGCACTGTGTATTCGTGTTTTCCACATACAGTGGTGTGATCAAGTGTTTACCCCCTTCCTGATTTCTCATTTTTTGTATGTTTGTCACACTTAAATGTTTCAGATCATCAAATAAATTTAAATATTAGATAAACACAAGTAAACACAAAATGCATTTTTTAAATGAAGGTGTTTATTATTAAGGGTAAAAAAAAATCCAAACCTAGATGGCCCTGAGTGAAAAAGTGATCACCCCCCCATTAAAACATAAATTAACTGTGGTTTTGTAGCGCCCATAATTGTAACCTTATGTAGCTCACATATTTGACTGCATAGGCTCAAACACAGAAAGACTTTAAGCTTGCAGTGTGTATTGACATCACGCCTCAGATGGACAATGGGTCTGGACCACCTGCGGACTTGGAAGGAGGACAGAGGATCGGGGGCGAGATCCTGAAAGGGTTGTCTGACCCCCTGGGGTCAGACGGAAGAGCAAAGAGGACTCTGAAGTGATTAATTGTAAATAGAAGGATTTGACTTGAGTGTGTGATTCTGTCTTTGATGTGCTGGTATAAATGTGTGGGGGTTTACCGCAGCTCTCCCTCTTTTTTCCTGACTGAGAGAGAGAGCTGGGGACGTGAAATGCAATAAACCAATACTGAGAAATAATCCAGTCTCATCATTTCGTGATCCCCACAGTTTATCACATTTTTGGAAAGCTGAGTTCAATTTCTCTGGCCACACCCAGGCCTGATTACTGCCACACTTGTTCTCAATCAAAAAATCACTTAAATAGGACATGCCTGACAAAGTGAAGTAGACCAAAAGATCCTCAAAAGCTAGACATCATACTGCGATCCAAAGAAATTCAGGAACAAATGAGAAACAAAAGTAATTGAATTTTATCAGTCTGGAATAGGTTATAAAACCATTTCTAAAGCTTTGGGACTCCAGCGAACCACAGTGAGAGCCATTATCCACAAATGGCAAAAATATGGAACAGTGGTGAACCTTCCCAGGAGTGGCCGACCGACCAAAATTACCCCAAGAGCGCAGCGACGGCTCATTCAAGAGGTCACAAAAGATCCCACAACAATATCCAAAGAACTGCAGGCCTCACTTGCCTCAGTTAAGGTCAGTGTACATGACTTCACCAAAAGAAAGACACTGGGCAAAAATGGCCTGCATGGCAGAGTTCCAAGACGAAAACCACTGCTGAGCAAAAAGAACATAAAGGCTTGTCTCAGTTTTGCCAGAAAACATTTTTATGATCCCCAAGACTTTTGGGAGAATACTCTGTGGACTGATGAGACAAAAGTTGAACTTTCTGGAAAGTGTGTGTCCCATTACATCTGGCGTATAAGTAACACAGCATTTCAGAAAACAAACATCATATAGACAGTAAAATATGGTGGTGGTAGTGTGATGGTCCGGGGTTGTTTTGCTGCTTCAGGACCTGGAAGACTTGCTGTGGTAAATGGAACCATGAATTCTGCTGTCTACCAAAAAATCCTGAAGGAGAATGTCCGGCCATCTGTTCGTGACCTCAAGTTGAAGTGTACTTGGGTTCTGCAGCAGGACAATGATCCAAAACACACCAGCAAGTCCACCTCTGAATGGCTTAAGAAAAACAAAATGAAGACTTTGGAGTGGCCTAGTCAAAGTCCTGACCTGAATCCGACTGAGATGCTGTGGCATGACCTTAAAAAGGCGGTTCATGCTCGAAAATCCTCCAATGTGGCTGAATTACAACAACTCTGCAAAGATGAGTTGGCCAAAATTCCTCCACAGCACTTTAAAAGACTCATTGCCAGTTATTGCAAACGCTTGATTGCAGTTGTTGCTGCTAAGGGTGGCCCAACCAGTTATTAGGTTTAGGGGGCAATCACTTTTTCACATAGGGCCATGCAGGTTTGGATTTTTTAATAAACACCTTCATTTAAAAACTGCATTTTGTGTTTACTTGTGTAATCTTTGTCTAATATTTAAATTTGTTTGATGATTTGAAACATTTAAGTGTGACTGTGGTAGACTGCAAGTCTAATTTAAAACATTACTGGCACATGCCTCTAGGGGGAACTATCTGTATTGTTCAGCATTACTACTGAGGGGACACATTAGAATAAGAGTGTGAAAACCCCGCGCAGAATCCATGTTCAGTCTTGTTGTGTGTGTTACAGAATAAATGGCAGAGTTAGCCAAAGAAATAACTCAAGTGTGATCATTGCTACACGGTAGGATATCACACAATTGGCGATGAGGATTAAAAGAAAAAAATTAGCGGCGAGAAACAGAGAACATTGCAAGTGTGGCGAACTCAAGTGACTCCAGTAGTTCGAGTGCAAGTTCAGAGGAGGAAAAACGAGGTTTCCCCATCACGACGAGCAATGGCGGCTGTAATCGGAACGGTAACCCCTTTTGATAACTCGACTCAGTCATGGGAAGAATATAGTGAAATGTTGGACTTTTTCTTCGAAGCTAATGACATTGAGGAGCCAGACAAAAGGAAGGCTGTACTGTTGAGTGGAGTTGGTGCAACTACTTACAGTTTGTTGAGAAATTTAATAAGCCCTGCATTACCGAAAGATAAAACGTACGACCAGCTTACTGCTGAGCTTCAGAAGCACTTCAGCCCCAAACCAAGTGAAATCGTGCAACGATTCAAATTTAATTCACGCATAAGGAGGAACACTGAGTCCATAGCAGAGTATGTGGCAGAATTGAAGAAATTAACACTGCACTGTGATTACAAAGACTCATTGGAAGAAATGTTAAGAGACAGACTTGTGTGTGGAGTGAATGATGACCGAATGCAACGGCGACTTTTATCTGAAACAAAAGTCACTTTTGCAAAGGCTTTGGAATTATGCCAAGCGATGGAAACAGCATCTAAAGATGTGAGAGAAATGCAAGGGAAGCTAACAGAGGACACAGCAACGCATGCTCGTGTGCCTAAGACCCAAGTAGGTGTCCACAAAGTGTCGACTGACAAAACTCAGCACAAATTCCCCAGTTGTTATCGCTGCAAAGGCCAGCACAATGCCGCCGAGTGCAAATTTGCCACTGAGCTGTGTCATAATTGTGGCAAGCGAGGGCACATTAAGAAAGCATGTAGAACAAAGGTGGGCAATGCACAGGTGCAGAAGGCAACAGTTAAAGGGCAAAAGAATGAAAACAAGGGCCCAGGAAAGGAACAGCGAGCGAATCAACTTAGAGGGGAGGGAGAAAGTGATACAGAAGACATGGGTTTTCACACAATTTACAACATGTCAGAGGAGCTGACCAAGGTAGCGCCCATCACGCGTACCATGAATGTTAATGGAATGAAAGTAACATTTGAAGTTGATACAGGCTGTGGAGTAACCATATTAAGTAAACAGCAATATATACGAGTGTGGAAGAAAACAGACACAGCAGAATTAAATCCCTGTTCATTAAAATTAAAAACATACACAGGAGAGAAGCTAGACGTGCTAGGCATGGCACAAGTGAAGGTGCAACACAAAAACAAAGAAAAGGACTTACCTGTAGTAGTAGTTGGGAGCGAAGGACCAAATCTACTAGGGAGAAGTTGGCTACAAGAACTGGCCATGATTGATCAGTTGGTGAATAAGGTGGAATCTCAGCCCAAATTGCAGCTGGAGGAGATCCTCGAAAGACACGCTGAGGTGTTCAAAGAAGGCTTAGGACAGCTAAAAGGTGTCACTGCAAAGATTAATGTGGACAAGGAGGCCCAACCACGATTCTGCAAACCCCGACCGGTGCCCTATGCAGTCAAGCCACTGGTCGAAAGCAAGCTACAGAGGCTGCTGGATGACAAGATCATTGAGCCAGTGCAGGTTGCAGAATGGGCGGCGCCCATAGTCCCAGTGAGAAAGCCGGATGGCTCCATTAGAATATGTGGAGATTACAAACTCACTGTCAATCGAGCATCACGGGTGGATCAGTATCCAATTCCTAAAGTGGAGGACCTCTTCGCACAGCTGAATGGCGGCCGACACTTCACGAAATTAGACATGAGTCACGCCTACCAACAAGTAGTCCTGGAAGAAGAATCAAGAAAGTATGTAACCATCAATACACACAAAGGCTTATATACCTACACACGCTTACCATTTGGAGTAGCTTCCAGTCCTGCTATATTCCAGAGAACTATGGAGGGCATCCTAGGTGGAATTCCGAATGTTACCATTTATTTGGATGACATCCTTTGTACAGGACCAAATGAACAAGAACATCTGAAAACGCTGGAGGAAGTGCTTCAACGGTTGGAGAAAAGCGGTCTGAGGTTGAAAAGAAGCAAGTGTGAGTTCATGGGAAAAGAGGTGGTGTTCCTAGGCCACAAGATCAACGCCAGTGGTCTACACCCTCTAACAGACAAAGTGGAAGCCATTGCGGAGGCGCCTGAGCCACAAAATGTTACTGAGTTAAAAGCCTACCTGGGCTTGTTGAACTATTACCATAGGTTCCTCCCAAAGCTCTCCACGCTGCTGGCACCACTACATACCTTACTTAAGAAGGAAGAAAAATGGTCATGGGGGGTCAAGCAGCAGAAGGCGTTTGAAGAGTCCAAAGCGCTACTTCAGTCCTGTAGTGTGTTAGTGCACTATGATTCAAACAAACCACTCATCCTGGCGTGTGACGCATCACCCTACGGTGTGGGAGCTGTACTCTCTCATCGTATGGAGGATGGCTCAGAGAGACCCATAGGGTTCGTCTCAAGAACTCTTAGTGCAGCTGAGAAAAACTACTCCCAGCTAGACAAGGAGGGCCTTGCAGTAGTATTTGGTGTAAAAAAATTCCACAAATACCTGTACGGGAGACAGTTCGCTATAGTGACTGACCACAAGCCACTAATTTCACTGTTCAGTGAAATGAGAGCCATACCCCAGATGACATCTCAGAGAATTCAGAGATGGGCCGTTACATTAGCAGCGTATGAGTACACCATCGTTTACAAAGCCGGACGGGACCATACGAATGCTGACGCGATGAGTAGGCTACCCTTGGATGGAGGAAGAGACAGCACGCCTGAGGAGGAGGAGAGAGTGCTATTGTTTGAAGATATCGGCGTGCCCCTGGTGAACGCACAACAAATAAAGAAGTGGACAGACAAAGACCCTGTTCTAGCAAGAGTGCGAGAATACATCTTGCGAGGATGGCCGAAGATGAACAGTCCTGAGTTCATTCCCTATGCCCGACGACAGGATGAGCTCAGCACCCAGGAAGGTTGTATCCTGTGGGGAGGACGCGTGGTTGTTCCACCACCTGGTCGGAATGCCTTACTGCAACAACTACACCAAGCACACCCTGGCATCACTCGCATGAAAGCGTTGGCGAGGAGTTACATGTGGTGGCCCAACATGGATGCAGAGGTGGAGGCGCTTGTGAAGTCATGTGCGGCATGCCAGGAGAACAGGAACAGTCCTCCAGCAGCCCCACTACATCCCTGGGAAGTTCCAGATAAACCATGGAGAAGAATTCACATTGACTACGCAGGTCCATGGATGGGAAGAATGTTCCTGATCATAGTTGACGCATACTCAAAGTGGATCGATGCATATTCTGTGAGTAGCTCTACTTCTACTGTTACCATTGAATGTCTTAGAAAGAGTTTCAGCCAACATGGGCTACCTGAAATCATAGTATCAGATAACGGTACATGTTTTACGAGTGAACAGTTCCAAGAGTTTTCTGAAAAGAATGGCATACGTCACATCACGACTGCGCCATACCATCCTTCTTCTAACGGCTTAGCCGAGAGGGCCGTGCAGACGTTCAAGTCACTCATGAAAAAGATGGCAGGAGACTCTATTGAAACCCGAATGTCGAGAGCTCTGTTCAGCTATCGAATAACACCCCAATCTACAACTGGCAAGTCACCAGCTGAGCTGTTGTGTGGAAGGAAGTTGAGGTCAACATTTGACTTAATACATCCAGACTTCAGAAACAAAGTGCATGACAAACAAGAGAAACAAAAAGGTTATCATGACATGCATGCTAGAGAGAGAATACTGAGAGAAGGAGACGTGGTCTACACCCGCAACTTTGGCTCAGGACCAGCCTGGGTACCAGGAGAAATAACAGAAAAGACAGGCCCTGTGTCATTCAAGGTGACATTAGGCCATGGACAAGTGGTGAGGCGACACATCGACCAAGTTCGTGGTAGGAGCTCCATTCCCCTGCCGATGGCACCAGAGGTGTTGTCTGACACCCATTCTGAGGAGAGCATCAACGAACCACCACTTCAGGTGAAACCTGAGGTAACCGTCTCTGCAGATTCTACGGGCAGCACTGCAGCAGCCGAAACAGTGGAGCAGTCTGAGTCTTCACCTGCAGTTGGCTCACCAGCCGTGAGAAGATCTCAGCAGCTAGGAAAGCTCCAGACTACTTGAAGGACTATACTTAGTCAGTAGTGAGTTCCCCAGCCACAGGACAAGAATGCGTCCTGGAACCTCACTGGGATGCGGTAGTCAAACCAATTCCCCAGTTAGACTGTTATGTGTGTTATACATGTAAAAAAAAAAAAAAAAAAAAAGAGAAAGAAATTATGTGTATGGCACATGTGTTTAAGAATAGTTTAATCTAGAGGGGAGGGATGTGGTAGACTGCAAGTCTAATTTAAAACATTACTGGCACATGCCTCTAGGGGGAACTATCTGTATTGTTCAGCATTACTACTGAGGGGACACATTAGAATAAGAGTGTGAAAACCCCGCGCAGAATCCATGTTCAGTCTTGTTGTGTGTGTTACAGAATAAATGGCAGAGTTAGCCAAAGAAATAACTCAAGTGTGATCATTGCTACACGGTAGGATATCACAGTGACAAAGGAAAAAAATGAGAAATCAGGAAGGGGGCAAACACTTTTTCACACCACTGTATGTTGAATCGTACTTTAGACCTACGCAATCATGGTAACATTACAGTATAATTTTTTAAGCATTAAATCTTCAGTATTATCTTTTTTCTTGTCAAATTTATAGCTTTTTCACTTCCTTTTTGTTCACGGAGTGCTGTGGTGACTGGTTGTCGTGGCACATATTATCCAATCAGTACAGAGTCAATCTGCAACCCCGCCCACACTTCCAGAAGCCAGGGCATGAGGAGAGAGCATGATGGCTAAACTTTTACTGATAAAAATGCCATATTTGGCTGAACAACTCCATACTCTGAGACGCAACCCCAGCAAAGCACTTATAAAATCTGAGGTCAGTCTAACGAACGGTTTGAGAGACATGCGAGGAACAGACAGGCTGAGATTCCTTGTATTTATAGACAGATAAAATGTTTAATACACAGTTATGTCACTGCAGTAAATATAACAGATTTAAGCAGAAAAATGAGTTATTTGATGGAATGGAGAAAACTGAATTAAACTTGGCTTCTGAAATTTTTTTTACAGTTGTGACTGAGTTCTGAGTTTATCAAGAACTAGTTTTATATGCGTACTGCCGGGAGACTTGTGTGTGAGTACTATGTAAAATTAATAGTCTAAAAAGGTATTTCTTTGACTAAATTTGGTGTTACGTATGTACTAATTGATAATGGTTATCCCTCACAAATTATCTGGTTAACTCCACTGATAAACCTAAAAGAGAGCATGTGCTGAAGTGCACAGCTCCGGTGGTGCGCTCCATAGGGGTTTAAGAAAAATCTACCTCAAGAGCACTGAGAGGAATTCTGCTGTACACATCAGAGAAAGTGTGGGGAAATTATTTTATTTTGGCCTCTGCGGTTCTGCCCAATATTGCTGGATGCCAGAGAGCTGTGACTGATCTGAGCCAACTGTGATGAGTGCACAGCTGGGGGCTGATGGAGACATAACTTCATTCTGCACTTTTAATATGTACTGTAAGTATTAAATTCAATGTCAGGTCAGGCATTAGCTTGCTTGCTACCAAATAACCATGAAAACCGGTACTACCTGTCTCATGGGTTGGGCCGTCGGTGACTCAACTGGCATCCCCGCTCTTCCGAGGGTGTGGAGGGTGAAACGGGGCATCCTGGCAGAACTTAAAACATTATCTGTCACAGGTCTGTGGTGGACCACTTCCGGTTACACGGGGTGAGACTGGATATCTTGGCAGATAAACAACACATCTGTCCCAAGGTCTGTTGTGGACTGTGCCAGTCGGTGCATCGTGACATGCACTACACAAAGAGCAGAGATCAACAAACCTATCATCTGGTCAGTCACTACAACAGATACTGGAGTCCATTTGTCTTGGCCTGTCCTTGCCACTGATAATACCTCTATCTGCCAAGAATGTGCTGCTAGTCCAGCAAAAGCTAGTGGTGTAGCAATGCATATTGTAGAGGAGTCAGCAGACAGCGTCTCAGTCAGGATGCAGTGGTTAAACGTAGAGGACAATAGTCAGGGACGTCATGGGGAGTTGGCAGGAAGAGGGAGCTGGGGGTTTAAGGGGAATGTATTGTGGTGTTAGATGTCATGCAGTGTGATGTGAAATGTCATGCAGATGTGAGATGATCTGTTGGGTTTATAAGGAGAAACCGGGCTTGACTATTTCATGCTTTTTATGTGTATGACTGATGAGAGAGTGTTAATAAACTTCGTTTGTTCGTAAACCTGCCTCCTCATTTCCAACACTCTCCACACTGGTGACCCTTTGACGAATCATGGAACACGAGGCAAGAACCCCGGAGACGGCCCAGACGGGAACCCCCCAGCAACGCGTGCGCTGTTTCAGTCAAGCTACTGGACTTTTGGCAGCACAACCCGCGCTCTTGGTTCCACCACACCGAGGCCCAGTTCGCCCTCCGGGGAATATCGGCAGATGACACCAAGTTTTACTATGTGGTTGCAGCGCTGGACGCTCACACAGCTCAGCAGGTAGCGAGCCTGCTCGACCAGCCCCCAGCCCACAACAGGTACGAAGCTCTCAAGGCTGCGCTGACCCGGCGCTACACGCTCTCGGACAGTGAGAGAGCAGAGAGGTTCCTGAGGCGTTCCGAGTTAGGAGATGGTTCGGCTGTTGATCTGGTGGAGAAGATGTTGGCATTAATGGGGACGGGAGACGGGCATTTTCTGTTCGCCCACCTTTTCCTCTGGAACCTTCCAACAGAGGCGAGAGAGGTTCTGGCCAATTCGCTGTTGCTGGCCGCGCGTGACTACCGTGTGCTAGCCCAGGAGGCAGACCGGATCATCCTCACCACCAGAGCGCCCACAGTCAACGCGGCGACGTCGGAACCCAGCGAGACGACTAGAGGAGGCGAGGAGCCACCGACGGTAGCGGCAGCGGGGGCCCAGGAGCGCCAGAGAGACACGCTCTGCTTCTACCACTGCCGCTTCGGAGAGAACGCACGCAGATGCGCGCCACCGTGCCAATTCAAGCGCTCGGGAAATGCCAAGGCCGGCAGTCAGTAGCAGCTGCGTCTGCCGGTGAAGAGAACAAGCTGCTCTATGTGACGGACTCGTGCTCGGGGAGATGGTTCCTCGTAGACACCGGAGCCCAGAAGAGCATCATCCTGCCGACCTACGCCGACCGACTGGCAGGATCTAGCGGCCCCGGGCTGGTGGCAGTAAACGGCTCGGACATTAAGACCTTTGGTGAGAGAACACTGGCTTTATCTCTACACGGCCGTATGTACGAGTGGACTTTTGTCATAGCAGCACTGAAGTTCCCAATCCTGGGAGCTGATTTTCTGTGTGCACATGGTTTACTAGTTGACATTGCTAACAGGTGCTTGGTTAATGCACTGTCCTTTGACTCTCTCCCCTGTACAGCTCGAGGGGCCGGGCCAGTAACACAAGCCAACATCACAGCTCCAGGCGGTAAGTTCCACACACTGCTCACTCAGTTTCCAGCACTCATGGTCCGGATGTTTTCAGCGGCCATCGCTAAACACGGGGTGGAGCACTTTATCACCACCACCAGGCCGCCCGTTTTCGCACGACCTCGGCGCTTGGACGCAGCTAAACTGGCCATAGTGCGTGAGGAGTTTGCCAACCTGGAAAGGTTGGGCATCTTCAAGCAGTCAAACAGCCCATGGGCATCCCTGCTACACATGGTCCCTAAGGCTGTGGGGTCGTGGCGACCGTGCGGGGATTTCCGCAGGTTGAATAATGCCACAGCACATGACCGCTACCTGATTCCCCATATTCAGGATTTTTCCGTTCACCTCGCCGGAGCACGCATTTTTTCTAAAATAGACCTGGTCCGCGGTTACCACCAGGTCCCAGTGCGCGCGGAGGACATACCCAAAACAGCGGTAATAACTCCGTTCGGCTTGTTCGAGTTTCTGCGCATGCCATTTGGATTAAAAGGAGCGGCACAGACGTTCCAGCGCATGATGGATGCGGTGCTGTGCAATCTCCCGTTTGTGTTTGTCTACCTGGATGATATCCTGGTAGCCAGTGCGTCTGAAGACGAACACATAACCCACCTTAGGACGGTTTTCCAGAGGTTGGAGGAGCACGGGTTAATAATCAACCCGGCGAAGTGCCAGTTTGGCGTGACGGGGATTGATTTTTTGGGGCACCGCGTATCACCGGAGGGAGCGATACCCTTGCCCGACAAAGTGCGCGGTGGCGAACTTTCCCCGGCCTCAGACGCTCAGGGCGCTGCAGGAATTTTTGGGGATGGTTAACTTTTATAACCGGATCCTCCCCCGTGCAGCTCAACTCATGCAGCTATTGTACGCCTCGCTCAAGAGATGGAAACCCGCGGACGGAGTCGAATGGACTCCGGAGCGAGAGCAGGCGTTCTCTGAGGTTAAAGCAGCCCTGGCAAACGCCGCACTGTTGGTGCACCCAGACCCGGCGGCCTGGATAGCGCTCACTACCAACACCTCGGACGTGGCCATAGGGGCCATCGTGGAGCAACGTGTCGCCGGTTCTTGGCAGCCGCTCGCTTTTTTCAGCAGGGCTTTGCGCGAAAGTGAGCGTAAATACAGCGCGTTTGACAGGGAGTTGCTGGCTCTCCACCTGGCCATACGCCACTTCCAGTTCTGGCTGGAAGGGCACAGCTTCACCATGTTCGTGGACCACAAGCTGCTGACGTTCGCGATGGCCAAGGTTTCGGAACCATGGTCGGGCCGGCAGCAGAGACAGCTGGCCACGATCTCAGAGTTTACGACCGATATTCAGCATGTGTCGGGTAAACTGAATGTGGTGGCAGACTGCCTCTCACGCGCGGTTGTGGCCCTGGTCTGCATAGGGATAGATTATACAGCCATGGCCGCAGAGGAGCGTAGCGATACGGACGTGCGCGCGCTCCAGTCTGGACCAACAGGGTTAAGGCTGAAGAGCAGAGTACTGCAAGACGGCAACCCCCCCCAATCTGCGACGTCTCCACGGGACGCCCACGCTCGGTGGTCCCGGTCGCGTGGTGCCGCCGCGTGTTTGAGTCAGTTCCCGCTCTGGCGCACCCAGGAGTGCGCGTGTCAGTCAAAATGGTGGGAGCGAAATTCGTGTGGCCAGGCCAGTGCAAACAAGTGAAAGAGTGGGCTGCAGCCTGCGTAACGTGCAAACGAGCCAAAGTGCACAGACACATGAAGGCGAGCCGTTTAGTATACCGGCTAAAAGATTCGACCATGTTCACGTGGACCTCGTGGGCCCCCTCCCTCTATCGCAGGGGTGCACGCACCTTCTGACAGTGGTGGACCGCACCACACGCTGGCCAGAAGCAGTCCCGCTGGCGGCAACCACATCCGCGGACGTGGCGCTTTTTTGACAACATGGGTGGCGCGTTTTGGAATCCCGTCGGACATCACATCCAATAGAGGCCCTCAGTTTGTTTCCGAACTTTGGTCTGCGATGACCCGCAGCCTGGGTGTTGCAATTCATCGCACAACCGCGTACAACCCACAGGCAAATGGGTTATGTGAGCGTTTTCATAGATCACTGAAAGCAGCACTCAGGGCTTCGTTGAGGATGCAAATTGGGTTGACTGGTTGCCGTGGGTTTTATTGGGGTTGCGTTCTGCACCAAAAGAGGATTTAGAGGCTTCCCCGGCTGAGCTGTTTTTTTTCTCAGCCACTGCAGCTGCCTGGGGAATTTTTGCCAGATAATCCCGCACCAGACAGCTGCCCGTCTCAGCATTTGCAGCGTAGTGCAGACACAGGCAAGCTGCCCGGCCCGGCCCACCGCTGTTTTCCATGCGCTTTCGTGCCAAAAACTTTGAGGAACGTGGAGTTTGTGTTCGTCAGGCACGATGCCCACCACCCTCCATTGCGCCCACCCTATGATGGCCCGTTCAGAGTGCTGGGAACAGCGGACAAGCATTTTTTGTTAGACTTGGGGGGGGGGGCGTTGGGAGAAAATATGCATAGACAGACTTAAGCCCGCCTTTGTAGTGGCGGACGAGCAAGTGCTGCTGGCTCAGGCCCCTCGGCGTGGAAGACCCCCACTGAGAACTCCCCAGGCAAACGATTCACCAGGACAGCCACATGGGCAAAGCGAAGTCCCCCCCCCCCCTCGCCTTGGCCCACCCGCAGTCAGAGACACATCCAGCAGCCCCCCGCCGGCACAGAGACCCCCGTTACAGCAGATATGGGAGGAGACTGAAGCCCAAAAGACGTGGGGACTGAAACTCTGTCTGGGGGTGGTGGTGTAGCAATGCATATTGTAGAGGAGTCAGCAGACAGCGTCTCAGTCAGGATGCAGTGGTTAAACATAGAGGACAATAGTCAGGGACGTCATGGGGAGTTGGCAGGAAGAGGGAGCTGGGGGTTTAAGGGGAATGTATTGTGGTGTTAGATGTCCTGCAGTGTGATGTGAAATGTCATGCAGATGTGGGATGATCTGTTGGGTTTATAAGGAGAAACCGGGCTTGACTGTTTCATGCTTTTTATGTGTATGACTGATGAGAGAGTGTTAATAAACTTCGTCTGTTCGTAAACCTGCCTCCTCATTTCCAACACTCTCCACAGTGGTACTCAAACACTTTGCAAGCAGTTTCATGAAATGGTCAGTCAGAAAGCAACTCTTACCGGCTCAGATGTCACCCGGGTTAACAAGGTCTGCGCTGATCTGTTCACACTCCGACAGGCAGTGAAAAGTAAGTTAGGAGCAGGAAGAGAAAAGATGAGGAAAACAGCAGTCTTGTGTGTAGCAGAATGAAATGTATGCACTCTGTTGGACAGATCAACATCACAGAGCCCAGAAAGACAGACTGCACTTGTGGCCTTGGAAATGAGCAGGTACAATGTAGACATAGCTGCACCCAATGAAACAAGATTGCCTGGATATGACAGCTTAGAAGACCATAGGTATATCTTCTTTTGGAGTGGGAAGTCAACTCAAGAAAGGAGAGAAGCAGGAGTGGGCTTTGCAGTTAGAAAGGAGATAGCAGCAATGCTTGATGAGGAACTGGTGCCAATCAACGACAAGATAATGACTATGAGACTCCCACTACAGCGGAAGATGCATGCCACATTCATCAGCGTGTATACCCCAACAATGACCAACAAAGAGGAGGCGAAGGAAGAGTTCTACAGTGATTTACGTGAGACTATCAGGCGTGTACCAACTGATGACAGACTGATACTCGTTGGAGATTTTAATGCCAGAGTTGATTCAGACACTGAAAAATGGAAAAGAGTGCTAGGCAGTCATGGAGTAGGCAAGTGCAATGCTAATGGCGTGGAGATGAAATAACCAGACTGAACTTTCCGAGCAGATGAACTTTATTTCACTCTCACATCTTGCAGAATCAGAACATTAAACATGTGTAGCAGGGACTCTCTTTTTATCCCAAAACTCACACCTCCCTGCTACCTGAGGTCCTGCATTCACCATTCACTCTCCCAAGACAATTCCCCTTACCCCCCAGCCCTTTGATCTCCATGCTCTCTCAGTCTGAGAGGAAAACTACTGAACTCTACAGCATGGGTCCCCCACAATGGAGAACTTCTACTTGCACTATGTTCAGAGTACAACCTTGTGATAACCAACATCCTATTTAAGCACAAGGACACACACACAAGAAGACATGGATGCACCCAAGATCCAAGCACTGGCACTTGTTAGACTACATCATAGTAAGGCAGAGAGACATAAGGGATGTATTGGACACCAGAGCAATGAGAGGTGCGGACTGTGGTACTGATCATGTTATGCTGAGATTGTGGAGTGTGTAAATGAAGAGGCATATTCATTTCAGACGATTTATTACACACTCACATCTCACAAGCAAGGAACAGACTGACTGGTCACATCTAGCATTCCTCTCTCTATATCAAGTCACACTTCACAAGGTTCAAGGCACTTCCTCATCACAGCATGACATCTACACTACACTTCATTCAACCCCCTCTCACCCACTTGGGCATTGCTCTCCCATGTGTATTCATTGTCTCTGTCTAAGGTGTGAAATAACCTGAGGCCCACATCGCCCCCCCCCCAGCATCTTAGATAGCACAATAGAACATCAGTCCACATGCTGTTTCGGCTTCAGTCTCCTCCCATATCTGCTGTAACTGGGGTTTACCACCTCTGTGGCGCTGCTGTGCCGGTGGGAGGCTGCTGGGAGTGTGTCCGACTGCGGGTGAGCTGTGGAGGGGGGGGGGTTCACTCTGTCCGTATGGCTGCTCTGATGAATTGTTCCCCTGGGGAGGTCTCCATGGGGGTCTTCCACGCCGAGGGGCCCTCGCCAACAGCACTTGCTCATCCACCGCTACAAAGGCTGGTTTGAGTCTGTCTATGCCAATTCTCTCCTGTCTACCCCCCAAGTCTAGCACAAAATGCTTATCCCCTGTTTCCAACACTCTGAATGGTCCGTCATAGGGTGGGCGCAATGGAGGGCGGTGGGCATTGTGTCTGACGAACACAAACTCCGCGTTCTTCAAAGTTTTAGGCACAAAGGCACGCAGAAAACTGTTGTGGGCAGGGCCTGGCAGCGTGCCTGTGTTTGCACTACGCTGCAAAAGCTGAGACGGGGAGCTGCCCAGTGCGGGATTGTCCGGTAGAAATTCCCCAGGCAGCCGTAGGGGCTGCGCAAAAACGAGCTCTGCCGGGGAAGCCTCCAAATCCCCTTTTGGCGCGGAGCGCAACCCCAATAAAACCCACGGCAGCCTGTCTACCCAATTTGCATCCGTCAGTGAAGCCCTCAGTGCTGCTTTCAGTGATCTATGAAAATGCTCGCATAAACCATTGGCCTGTGGGTTGTACGCAGTTGTGCGATGAATTGCTGCACCCAGGCTGCGGGCCATCGCGGACCAGAGGTTGGAAACAAATTGCAGGCCCCTGTTGGACGTAATGTCCGAGGGGACTCCAAAACGCACCACCCATGTTGTTAAAAAAGCGCGTGCTACGTCCGCGGACGTGGTTGCTGCCAGCGGGACTGCTTCTGGCCAGTGCGTGGTGCGGTCCACCACTGTCAGGAGGTGCGTGCACCCCTGTGATGGCGGAAGGGGGCCCACGAGGTCCACATGAACATGGTCGAACCTCTTAGCCGGAATATGAAATGGCTCCAAGGGAGCCTTTGTGTGTCTGTGTACTTTGGCTCGTTGGCACGCCACGCAGGCTGCAGCCCACTCTTTTACTTGTTTGCGTAGGCTCGGCCACACGAACTTCTCTCCCACCATTTTGACAGACGCACGCACTCCTGGGTGCGCCAGAGCATGAACCGACTCAAACACGCGGCGGCGCCAAGCGACCGGGACTACTGGACGCGGGTGTCCCGTGGAGACGTCGCAGATTGGGGGGGCCGCCATCTTGCAGCACCCTGCTCTCCAGTCTTAACCCTGTTGGTCCAGACTGGAGCGCGCGCACATCTGCATCGCTAATCTGCTCCGCGGCCATGGCTGTGTAATCTATCCCCACGTAGACCGGGGCCACCACTTCGCGCGAGAGGCAGTCCACCACCACATTCAGTTTACCCGACACATGCTGAATATCGGTAGTAAACTCTGAGATCGCGGCCAGCTGTCTCTGCTGCCGGCCCGACTACGGTTCTGAAACCTTGGCCATCGCGAACGTTAGTGGCTTGTGGTCTACGAACGCGGTGAAGTTGCGCCCTTCCAGCCAGAACTGGAAGTGGCGTATGGCCAGATGGAGAGCCAGCAACTCTCTGTCGAACGTGCTGTATTTACGTTCGCTGTCGCGCAAAGTTCTGCTGAAAAATGCGAGCGGCTGCCAAGCCCCGGTGACGCGCTGTTCCATGACCGCCCCTATGGCCACGTCTGAAGTGTCGGTGGTGAGCGTTATCCGGGCCGTCGGGTCCGGATGTGCCAGCAGTGCGGCGTTTGCCAGGGCTGCTTTAACTTCTGAGAACGCCCGCTCTCGCTCCGGGGTCCATTCGACCCCATCCGCAGGTTTCTGTCTCTTGAGCGCGGCGTACAATGGTTGCATGAGCCGTGCTGCGCGGGGAAGGAAACGGTTATAAAAATTCACCATCCCCAAAAATTCCTGCAGTGCCCTGACCAACTGAGGCCGGGGAAAATCTGCCACGGCGTGCACTTTGTCGGGCAACGGGATCGCTCCTTCCGGAGAGACGCGGTGCCCCAAAAAATCAATCTCCGTCACGCCGAACTGGCATTTCGCCAGGTTGATTATCAGCCCGTGCTCCTCCAACCTCCGGAAAACTGTCCTGAGGTGGGTTTCGTGTTCATCTTCGGACGTACTGGCTACCAGGATATCGTCCAGGTAGACGAACACGAACGGAAGATTGCGCAGCACTGCATCCATCATGCGCTGGAACGTCTGTGCTGCACCTTTTAACCCGAATGGCATGCGCAGGAACTCGAATAAACCTAACAGAGTTATTACCACTGTTTTGGGTACATCCTCCGCGCGCACTGGGACCTGGTGGTAACCACGGACCAGGTCTATTTTAGAAAAAACACGCACTCCGGCGAGGTGAACGGAAAAATCCTGTATGTTGGGAATTGGGTAGCGGTCGTGTGCTGTGGCGTTGTTCAACCTGCGGAAATCACCGCACGGTCGCCACGCTCCCTCAGCCTTAGGGACCAAGTGTAGCGGGGATGCCCATGGGCTGTTTGATCGCCTGATGATGCCCAACCTTTCCAGGTTGGCGAACTCCTCGCGCGCTATGGCCAGTTTAACTGCGTCCAAGCACCGAGGTTTTGCAAAAGCAGGCAGCCCGGTGGTGGTGATAAAGTGCTCCACCCCGTGTTTAGCGATGGCCACCGAAAACGTCGGGACCGTGAGTGCTGGGAACTGAGTGAGCAGTGCGTGGAACTTACCGCCTGGAGTTGTGACACTGGCTTGTGCTGTTGGCCGGGTCCCTCGAGCTATACAGGGGAGAGATTCAAAGGACAGTGCATTAACCAGGCACCTGTTAGCAACATCCACAAGTAAACCATGTGCACACAGAAAATCAGCGCCCAGGAGCGGGCAACACAGTGCTGCTATGATAAAAGTCCACTCATACGAGCGGCCGTGTAGAGATAAGGTCAGTGTTCTCTCACCGAACGTCTTAATCTCCGAGCTGTTTACTGCCACCATTCCGGGGCCGCTAGGTCCTGCCAGCCAGTCAGCGTAGGATGGCAGGATGACGCTCTTCTGGGCTCCGGTGTTGACGAGGAAGCGTCTCCCCAAGCGCGAGTCCGTCACGTAGAGCAGCTTGTTCTCTTCACCGGTGGTCGCAGCTGCTACCGACTGCCGGCCTTGGCATTTCCCGAGCGCTTGAAGTGGCATGGTGGCGCGCATCTGCGCGCGTTCCCTCCGAAGCGGCGGTGGTAGAAGCAGAGTGTGTCTTTCTGGCGCTCCTTGGCCCCCGTTGCCGCTACCGTTGGTGGCTCCTCGCCTCCTCTGGTCGTCTCGCTGGGCTCCGCTGCTGCCGCGTTGACTGTGATCGCCCTGGTGGTGAGGATGATCCGGTCTACCTCCTGGGCTAGCGCACGGTAGTCTCGCGCGGCCAGCAACGGCAAATTGGCCAGAACCGCTCTTGCTTCTGCTGGCAGGTTCCGGAGGAAAAGGTGGGCAAACAGAAGGTGCCGTCGCCCGTGCCCATCAATGCCAGCATCTTCTCCATCAGGTCTACGGCCGACCCATCTCCTAATTCGGTCCACGCCAGGAGCCTCTCCGCTCTCTCACATTCCGAGAGCGTGTATCGCCGGATGAGCGCAGCCTTGAGCGCCTCATATTTGCTGCTGGCTGGTGGTTGATCGAGCAGGCTCGCTACCTGCTGGGCTGTGCGGGAGTCCAGCGCTGCTACCACATGGTAGAACTTGGTGTCGTCTGCTGTTACCCCCCAGAGGGCAAACTGGGCCTCGGTGTGGTGGAACCAAGAGCACGGGTTGTGCTGCCAGAAATCCGGTAGCTTGACTGCAACTGCACACGCGTTGCTGGGGGTTCCAGTCCTGGCTGTCTGCGGGTTGGCTTCTGCGTCTCTGGGGATTCCCAACCGGGCCGGCTCCAGGGTTCTTGCCTCGTGTTCAATAATACATCTTGGGTCACCAGTGTGGAGTGTGTAAATGAAGAGGCATATTCATTTCAGACGATTTATTACACACTCACATCTCACAAGCAAGAAACAGACTGACTGGTCACATCAAGCATTCCTCTCTCTATATCAAGTCACACTTCACAAGGTTCAAGGCACTTCCTCATCACAGCATGACATCTACACTACACTTCATTCAACCCCCTCTCACCCACTTGGGCATTGCTCTCCCATGTGTATTCATTGTCTCTGTCTAAGGTGTGAAATAACCTGAGGTTATTTCACAATTGTGAGAGGCACTGCACAATTCCAGCCGCGCTTCGCCCCTCAGCGGTACCACATGCCCCGCCCACAACCAAGGTGTTATTATTGCATTCAGACAGGTGAAGAGTTTTGCCAGCACTGTTTTAGCTGTGGGAGCAGCGAGCATTTTAGAGCAGGCTGTAAAGCACAGAAGCCAGTGAAACCAGCCAGAGGTAGACTTTAAACTAGAAGGGGTCACTCCAGCGGGACATGGTGTGACCAGTGACATAAAAAGGTCCCAGCGTTGTTATAGCTGTGCTACACAGGGTGAAAACCAGAGTTTGAAATGTTGTTCTGTGTGTAAAAGTGCCTTGTGCTGCCCCAAAAAGTGTCGAGGAGAGCGCTGGCCCCACACAAAGCCAAATGTAAGCCCTACACCTGTGGTAATATTCATAAAGGGAGTAGTGAGCATTTTCAGGCAGGCTGTAGAGCATATAGGGAGCACAATGCTGCAAGAGGGAGGGAAGCAGAGAGCCCGAAAGGCAGTAGCCCATCCAGCTCGGCAGCCGCAGCTCCAGCGGGGAATAAGAAGGTCATCGCAACAAAAGTCTTGGGTACAGTCAAATGGTTCAACGTCAGAAATGGATATGGTTTCATCAATAGGGATGACACAAAAGAAGATGTTTTTGTACACCAGACAGCCATCAAAAAGAACAACCCGAGGAAATACCTTCGCAGTATTGGAGATGGTGAAACTGTGGAGTTTGATGTAGTTGAGGGAGAAAAGGGAGCAGAGGTGGCAAATGTTACCAGCCCAGGAGGCACTGCAGTCCAGGGAAGCAGGTATGCTGCTGACAGGAGCCGCTATAGGCGCTACCCCAGGAGGAGAAGCCCTCCCCATGGAGACTATCCAGAGAACTACCAGAGTGATGGAGAGGGCGAACATGGACGTGACAAAGGCAGCAGGGAGGGGGGAGAGAACGCCCCCGAAGGAGACCGGCAGCAACAATGGCGCAGACCCACTTACCCTGGCAGACAGCGCTTCCCACCACACTTTGCACGTAGACGCTATGGCCGCCGGCCCCGTACACCAACTCACCACATGGAGGAGCTGATAAGCTGCAAAATCACTGGGGGGATGCAATCCATGCTGTGGTAAGGCAGGTTGGTTAGGGTGGTCCCATTTATGAACTAAAACCTGAGAGAGGCAAGGGTAGATCTAGAACTTTGCATCGCAGTCTTCTTCTGCCATGTGATCATTTGCCTTTGGAGACTTCTTTGCAGCCTCGTCCAAAGAAATACACCACTACCAGATGAGCGGAGACACCGGAGATTCACTCTGAAGAGGACGACGATGATGAGGACGAGTATTATCCAGTGCCACTTCACTTGAGAGCCCGCCCCGAAGAGGACGACGATGATGAGGACAAGTATTATCCAGTGCCACTTCACTTGAGAGTCCGCCCCGATTCGCCATCGCCTGAGAGGACTGGAGACCCAGCTCAGCAGGAGGACAACATACTTGAAGAGGTGCAGCAGGAGACAGAGCTTGAAGCTGCAGCAGCTGACCAGCCACCAGAGGACGACATTGGTCAGGTAGAGGACTTACCTGCGGAGGTAAGCCTTCTTTTACCGCACCCTCCTTCTCCTACCTATAGTGATCCTGGTGAGGATGTGAATCAGAGACTTAGACGTAACGGTAGAAAACCAAAAGTATTCACTTATGATACATTGGGTATACCAGCATGTTATAACATACAGACATTGCCTTATTATGCTGAACCGACCATGCCATGGGTATACAGTGTACATCCTTTCTACTTCCAAGAGCTTTGTGGTAAATGTTAATGGGTTGGTTCATTTTGTATACTTGAAGTAGAGTAAATGCAGACATTGGACTCAAAACTGAATGTATCAAAAGAGTTCCAGCCTGTCATATATGCGTTATTTGGACTCAAAATTGAATGTATCAAGAGTTCCAGCTTGTCATATATGCGTTATTTGGACTCAAAATTGAATGTATCAAAAGAGTTCCAGCCTGTCACATATGCGTTATTTGGACTCAAAATTGAATGTATCAAAAGAGTTCCAGCCTGTCATGTGCGTCATTCGGACTCAAAATTGAATGTATCAAAAGAGTTCCAGCCTGTCATATGTGTTTTTTGGACTCAAAACTGAATGTATCAAAAGAGTTCCAGACTGTAACAAAATGCATACACAAGAAACACTGGACAATGAATGAAGAGAATCGCAGTCTACGTCTTCACTCCATTTTACTTCATTCAAAAAGAACATGGACACTTCTGCGCAAGCGCACAACACAGTTCCCTCTCCGGGCAAAAGCAATCAATTTGTGAATCATCGAACATGGACACTTCTGCGCAAGCGCACAACACAGTTCCCTCTCCGGGCAAAAGCAATCAATTTGTGAATCATTGAACTCTCAACAAACTGTAAACAGTGCACCCAGCATCCATACCCCATAATACTGTAGTGATGTTTTTAAATGTAACAATCATGCACAAAAACAATAATGAAACATTAATCTTTTTAACTCTCATCCCTAACTGTATATATTGTCTACAATCAGCTTTTTAACTGACTTTTTAACCTGTAATCTGCTTCTTAACCCGTGTATGATACGCTCTTAATTAACCCATTAATCCCCATTTTTAACCAGTCACATACTATTAATTCCCATTTTTAACCCGTCACATACTCCCCCTCAAAATAGATGTTGTCCCCAACATCAGGACATGTGAAATGTATAATAATCACTGTCACAGTGCAAAATTCTCAAAGAGTGCATAGTCAACTAATTCAACAAAAAAAGTTTACAGACTGGAACTCTTTTCATACATTCTGTTATGCAAGTATCAGATACTCGTTGTCCAGTGTTTCTTGTGTATGCATTTTGTTACAGTCTGGAACTCTTTTGATACATTCAGTTTTGAGTCCAAATAACACATATAACAGGCTGGAACTCTTTTTTTCACGATGCAAAATACTCACATCTACACAAAAGCTCAAACACACACTCCTGTCATCACTGTTTCATGTCCTAAAAAAAGAAAATTTTAAAAATAAAGAGAAAAGGTTATCACTCAGAAACTCATTAGCACTCATTTTTAACTTAAGCATTCACACATGCATATGGCAGGTGTGAGAAGTTGGCTGAATTGCACGTCAGGAGCGTTGGCCTCTGGCTTTTTGAGAAGGAAGAAAGTTTTTCTGATTCTCAACATTTTATACCAGCTCTTAAGAAAGCCTCTCCTTTTTTTATTGGCATGACAGATTCCAGATGTAAGGCTTAGAATCACTTCACTGTGACAAGTCCAAATGTTTAAGATTGCCTGAAGGGAGATGGATCCTGTAGACCCTGGTTACAAGAGACTACTGACATATTATTTTGCAGGCTGTTTGCTACTATTTCCACAGAGTTGTGAGAAAGTCCATTCTGATCTTGCTGTGGCTGGTTAGGGTTTTCCTGCCAAAGTTTTTGTGTGACTCTGTTGTCACTTTCATTGGTGAGGCTGTTGTTGTTGCTGCTGGTACTCCTGCTCTTTCCGGGCGAGGCAAAAGGGTTGTAGTCTCCTTCTACGCTTCGATCACCACGTACCTTGCCCGAACTGCGGAGCAGAGGGCGCAACATCTCCAGATATGCACAGCTTCATAAACACCACAGGGACCTTGTGTTACAATCATTTCTGCATCTGAATGTATGATAGCAGAATTTTTACCAATAGCCAATATGCCGATAGTTTTAAAGTAGTTATTGTTGTTGATTGCCATTGCTGACACTGATATACCGTGCACATATTTTCCCCACCAATTTTATCTCATTTATCTTACAGTGATGACTAACTGGCATATAAAGATACATTTTGTTAGGGCGTGGGATGGGTCTCATGCCCTCATTACCTCCGCCAGGCCGCAGGCCGCAGGAGGTTATGTTTTTGCCAGCGTTTGTCTGTTTGTCTGTCTGTCTGTTGGTTAGCAAGATAACTCAAAAAGTTTTGGACGGATTTCGATGAAACTTTCAGGTGTTGTTAGAAATGGTACAAGGAAGAACTGATTAAATTTTGGGGATGATCCGGATCACCGTCTGGATACAGGAATTTTTTAAAGGATTCTTTAACATTGTGAGATACGGCCATTTTCAACATGTGTGCAGGCGCAATGGAGGGCGCTGGTTGTCATGTCTGACGAACACAAACTCCGCGTTCTTCAAAATTTTAGGCACAAAAGCATGCGGAAAACAGTGGTGGGCCGGGCCCGGCAGCATGCCTGTGTTTGCGCTATGCTGCAAAAGCTGAGACGGGCAGCTGTCCCACGCGGGATTATTTGGCAGAAATTCCCCGGGCAGCCATAGGGGCTGCGCAAAAACAAGCTCTCTGCCGGAGAAGCTTCCAAATCCTCTTTTGCCGCGGAGCGCAACCCCAATATAAAACCCACGGCAGCCTGTCTACCCAGTTTGCATCCGTCAGTGAAGCCCTGAGTGCTGCTTTCAGTGATCTATGAAAACGCTCGCATAACCCATTGGCCTGTGGGTTGTACGCGGTTGTGCGATGAATTGCAACGCCCGCAGCCTGGGAGTTTGGAGATGGAGGAGATGGACACAACACCAACACTTCAGTTTATTACCTCCGCCAAGGAGGTAATGCTTTTACTACTGAACCACTAATCCTATCATTCTGAATCCAATTGCTAGTCATATGTTTTCATGGTCAAGGAATCTGAAAATGTACACACAAACACTGTATGGGGGGGAACTGTGGTGCCTGGCGGAGGTCTGCGCTCTCCGAGTGCTTTTCTAGTTCTAATTTATAATTGTTATCTCTCCGCCTCCATCTGCAATAAACTGGGCTGCCCTTTCCATCCACCCATCCTCACCTACATCTCCTGTTTTTCCTTCTGTTTTTGTGAAAGACTGGCTATACTGGGTGCCAATTTACTGGTTTGAGATGAGCCAGCTTCCCCTGAAGCACCTCCAGCTGCAGCTTCTTTTAGGAGTGCGTTCCAAGGAGCTGTAGCCCCAAGACCAGATGTCCCACTGGTTGCTGTTGCTGTGTCAGGGCTGCGTGAGGATCATCCAGCACCTGCACCATGTCGCTCCCAAGCTCCAAACCAGCACCACGTCTCTCCCCAGCTCCACCACCTGCTCCAGCTCCTTTTCTGACTGCTCCAGTTGCTCACGAGGTGCTTGTTACAGCTCCAGCCATCCTTGAGGTGCACACAACAGCTCCAGCAATGCCTGAGGTGCACACAGCAGCTCCAGCCACCCCTGAGGTGCATGCAATGGTTCCAGCTGTCCCTGAGGTGCACAACGCAGCTCCAGCTGTTCCCACAGTACGCACTTCTGTTCCTGCTCTGCTGGAGGTGCACGTTCCTGTTCCTGTTCAGCTCGAGGTCCATGCTCCAGCTCCTGCGGCTCATCCTGAAGAGGTCACCCCTGCAGCAGAGGATCAAGAGTTCAGGCAAGTGCTTTTCTTTACTTTTATAACATCAATACTTGTTAAGTCTTGCCTAGCTCCTGGTGTTTTTGGTGATGCCTCACCATGCCTTTCTCCTCTGTCCAAGGTGACTACAATGGGGGTGGTGTTCCAGCCGTTGGAGCCGGACACTCCAGCACCATCCATCCTAGAGGTTGCGCAGTCCGCTCCACCCGTCATTGCCCAAGAAGTCGAACAGTCTACTCCATCTGATGTTGCCCAAGAGTCCAGCATGCCTCCAAACATAGTCCAAGAGGCTGGGGTCAGTGTCAAGCAGTCATCGGTCACAGAGTATAGGGCTCCTCTGTGTTTGGTTGAGCTCTGTGCTTCTGCGGCCACTGTTCCACCTTGTTGTTCAGTTCGGTGGCCAATGGACTTTGGCTGGCCACCGGGCCAGCCCTGCATTCCGGTCTGGGAGTCCTTGGACTGGGGCAAGCCCCCCAACCCACATTGTTCTCCGGTCCGAAGGCCTATGGCTTTGGTAGACCCCTGACCTGTTGTATGTTGCAGTCCGGTGGCCCATGGACTTGGGTAGACCACCCAACCTGCTTTGTTTTGAGTCTTGGGGCCTTGGACTTAATTGTGCCCAAGAACTGTGTTTGTTTTGGACATAGCCTGTGGAGGGCTACAAATTGTTTCGGCCCACCTGGCCTTGTACCCCCACCACCCACCCTGAGGGTCTTTTTGGTTTCTCCTTTTGTTGGTATTTCCCTGGGTTTGTCGTCTGTGTGTGTGTGGTTACAGTTTGTTTCAGCCCACCTGGCCTGCTGCATTATCATTTTGAGAGGAAAATGGTAACAATTTGAGTTAAACATTGCTAATTCATGAGTAATGTAAATTACATGTTAGGAGCCACAAATTTATGAAGTGGAAAAACACTAAGTCAAGTTGTGAATCGTTTATGTGAAAGAAAGTTGGATATTAAAATGGTATTACTAATGCTAACAATCTAGTTTGTTTTAACTCAGTTGTTTAACCTTTTTAAAGTGTACCCCACCACCCACCCTGTGAGGGCCTTTTGTTTTTTGTTTCTTTTGTTGGTGTTACCCTGGGGTCATCTGGAAGCTGCCCCTTAAGAAGGGGGGACTGTCAGAGTGTGGGATGGGTCTCATGCCCTCATTCTAATTTATAATTGTTATCTTGTCTTCAGGGCATGGGCCTCAGCCCTTGCCCTTACTTTAAGTTTCATTTTAGGAATCTTCTGTGTTTCACTCTGGTTATTATCATTATCCTGGTTTGTCTTTATCATTATTCTGTTTTGTACAATTATTTTTCCGTGGTTCATCCTCATTATTATTATTATTACTACTACTATTGTGGTGACACAAAGGAGCTAACACTCTACCCAGTACTTCAGGGTGTTGGAGGGGCCAGCCAAGGGTGCCAGAGCGCTGGGGGGTATGACGTAAATAAAGATGTGCCTTTCGCCCCCACTGTGCCAGGCTCACACCTGAGGACGCAGGGGCACGAATGTATTGTACTAAGCCTTGCTCTGTGATGTGTATGTTGATGTGTGTTCACGCTTTGTAACTGGTATGTTAATATGTTTACCCTGAGTGCCAGTGGCGGGAAGAAAATGTATAAAGCAGATTGCTTTGGCACTCAGAGTTAGTCTGTTTTGTGTTGGAAGAGAAATAAACTTCTGTGTCGTCAGCTCGTGTCTCGTCTGCTTACATCCTCCACATTGGTGACCTAGAGATGTGAAATGGAAAACAGACTGAGCACCACCACGGAGACACTCCCGCTGGAATCTCCCACCGCTGCATGCGCCGTTGCAGTCAGACTCCCGGACTTTTGGCTTCACGACCTGGCCGCTTGGTTTACTCATGTGAAAGCCCAGTTCGCCCTCTGTGGGGTCGTGACAGATGACATAATGGTATTGCTGGACGCGCGCTCCATGCAGCACACCATGAGTCTACTCCGAGCCCCGCCAGCCTAAGGAAAATATGGCACTCTCAAGCGACTGCTGCTGTGCCATTATACCCTTTCAGATGCAGAGAGAGCAGAAAAACTCCTCACCTGCTTGTTGCTAGGAGACAGATCGGCTGTGGACCTGATGGAGAGGATGCTTGCGTTAATGGTCACGGATGACGGATCTTTCCTTTTCACCCACCTCTTCCTCAGAAACCTACTGGCTCCTGCCAGAGTAATTCTCGCTAGCTCACCGTTGCTGGTGGCCAGGGATTACTGCACACTGGCAGAGGAGGCAGACCGCATCATCCTGGCAAACAAGGCTTTCAGGGTTCAGGCAGTGAGACTGGGATCTCCGGTGGAGCTCAGCGAGGTCGAGGAGCTGATGGTGGTGGCCGAGACTGCCACCTGGAGAAACAGGACTGGGACACTGTGTTTTTATCACCGCTGTTTTGGCAAGGAAGCGCAACGTTGTCTGTCGCCATGCCACTTCAAGAAGCCAGGAAACGGGACAGCCAGCTGTCAGTAGCAGCTGCAACCGCTGGTGACAGGGAGAAGCTGCTTTTCATAACAAACACACGTTTGGGGAGATGTTTTTTTTGTAGACTTTGGCTCCCAGAAGAGCCTCATTTTGCCAGTCAGCACAGACAGGCTGGCAGAAGGCTGTGGCCTGTCTTTAACAGCTGCCAACGGATCCCGCATCAGGACGTTCGGAGAAAGGACGGTGACTGTATGTTTACAAGGATGCAATTACCAGTGGGATTTTGTGGTAGCTGCATGTTCAGTCCCCATCTTAGGTGCTGATTTTCTGTGTGCTTATGGACTACTTGTTGATGTTGCCAACAGGCGTTTATTGGACACTGTATCTTTATACTCCTTGCCCTACACAGCTCGGGGAGTTGGGCCACCAACACCTGCTAATGTTCTAGCTCCAGGGGGTGAGTACCAGTGTTTGCTTTCCAAGTACCCAGCACTTACGGTGCCCACTTTTTCCGCTATGGTAACCAAGCACAGAGTCGAGCATTTTATCACCATGAAAGGTCAGCCCGTGTTTGCGCGCCCTCGCCTCCTGGATGTGGCTAAACTAGCCATCACGTGCGAGGAGTTTGCTAACTTAGAACGCTTAGGCATTGTTAGGCGCTCCAACAGCCCTTGGGCATCTCCGCTGCACATGGTGCCCAAGTCAGATGGGCCGTGGCGGCCGTGCGGTGATTTCCGATGCTTAAACAACGCCACAGAACACGATCGTTACCCCATCCTGCAAATCTAGGATTTTTCCGTGCACCTAGCCGGGACGCACATTTTTTCTAAAGTGGATCTGGTCCGCGGTTACCACCAGGTCCCGGTGTGCCAGAGGATGTCCCCAAAATGGCAGTAATAACTCCTTTGGGCTTTTCGAGTTTTTGTGCATGCTGTTTGGGTTAAAGGGCACAGCACAAACTTTCCAAAGGATGATGGATGTGGTGCTCTATGACTTGCCGTTTGTTTTTGTCTACTTAGACAACATTTTGGTGGCTAGCGCATCAGAGGAGGAGCACCTCGCCCATCTCAAACAAGTTTTCCAACAGTTGGAAGTGCACGGGTTGATTGTTAACCCAGCGAAGTGTCAGTTTGGGTTGCCAGTGATCGACTTCCTGGGCCATCACATCTCTCCGGAGGGCGTGATCCCACTGCCGGACAAGGTATGCGCAGTGTCAGGTTTTCTGCGTCTGCAGACCGTGAGGGCGCTGCATGAATTTTGGGGGATGGTCAGTTTTTACAACCATTTCCTCCCCCGTGTAGCCCAGCTGCTGCAGCTGCTCTATGGCGCGCTCAAAAACAGAAGCCCGCGGATAGCATCGACTGGACCCCCGAGTGGGTCCAGGCATTCACAAATGCCAAAATGACGCTCGCTAACGCAGCTTTGCTGGCCCACCCAGCCCTGTCAGCGCAGAGAGCGCTCACCACAGAAGCATCTGACGTCGTGGTAGGAGCCGTAGTAGAACAGTGTGTCCCCGGTTCGTGGCAGCCCCTTGCCTTTTTCAGCCGTACTTTGCACGACAACGAGTGTAAGTATAGTGCTTTCGACAGAGAGTTGTTGGCTCTCCACCTCGGTACGCATCATTTTCAGTTCTGGCTCAAGGGTCACGAGTTTACCGCATTTGTCGATCATAAACCACTGACCTACGCGATGTCCAAAGTCTCAAAACCATGGTCAGCTCGGCAACAACGGCACTTGGTTGCAATTTCGGAGTTCACCACAGACATCCAACATGTAACCAGTAAATTGAAAGTTGTGGCAGATTGCTTGTCACATGTGCTGGTCTCGTTGGTATACATGGGCATCGATTTTTCGTCATTGGCTGCCAACCAAACCAGGGATGCTGACATTTGCACGCTCCAGTCCGCGGCTACCGAATTAAAACTTGAGAACAGGGTGGCACAAGAAGGGTGCCTCCCCTTGCTCTGCGACATCTCCACTGGCCGCACCCGCCCTGTGGTTCCGAGCTCTTGGCGCTGCCCCGTTTTCGAGTCCATCCACTCCCTTTCATATCCTGGCGTGCGAGCCTCAGTTAAACTAGTGGGGTCCAAATTTGTCTGGCTGCACTTACGCATGGATGTGAAAGAATGGGCTGCAGAGTGTGTCGCGTGCCAATGGGCTAAGGTGCACAAGCGCACCAAAGCCCCCCTCGAGCCTTTTCAAATTCCAGCCAGGAGGTTCGACCACGTACATGTGGATTTAGTGGGTCCCCTTCTGCCGTCGCAGGGGTTCACACACCTTTTAACAATTGTGGACCACACTACGCGTTGGCTAGAGGTGAGTCCACTGAATTCCACCACGTCGGCCGAGGTAGCCCACGCGTTTTTGACAGCTTGGGTCGCACGGTTCAGATCCCCGCTGGACATCACTTCAGACAGGGGTCTACAATTTGTGTTGGAACTTTGGTCCGCAATTACCGACAGCCTGGGGGTAAAAATCTACCGCTCCACCGCATCAACCCACAGGCTAATGGTTTGTGGGAGTGCTTTTACAGGTCACTTAAAGCAGCGCTCAGAGCCTCGCTAACGGATGCAAATTTGGTCAGCCGCCTGCCTTGGGTCCTTTTGGAGTTGTGCTCCGCACCTAAGGAAGACTTGGCAGCTTCACCAGCATAACTTGTTTTTTTCTCAGCCGTTGCGGATCCCGGGGGAATTTTTGCCAGAGAGCCCTGCGCCTGGTACTGATCTGACCTGCGCACCTTTTTTCTGGTACAGGGGCTGCCAGTGTTTAGGGTCTGGCACACTATTGTTTTCCCCACACTTTTGTTCCAAAGCGCTTACACACTGCCAAATTCGTTTTCGTCAGGCACAATGCCCACAGAACCCCACTGTGTCCGCCGTACAACGACCTGTTCAGAGTGTTGGAAATGAGGGAGAAACATTTTGTGTTAGACTCGGGGGGAGTGTAGGGAAACCGTCTGCATAGACAGGCTGAAGCCTGCTTATGTGTTGGCAGACGAGCAGCTGGTGTTGGTTTAAGCTACGTGGCGCGGGCTCCCACCTACAGTGGGTCTGCAGGTTAGTGTTCCCCCTATATAGAGGACTATTTTCAAGAAATTAACTTTTTACCCTCCCCACCCTTTCCCCCTGCAGAGACTGAGCCTTTCTCCTACCCGCCTCGACAGGAAGGTGCTTAGACCGGACCACGTTACAGCCGCTACGGGAGCTTGCTCAAGCCCAAAGGTCCAGAGGGTTAGGACCCCTTCTGGGTGTTGGGGGGGGGGGGGGGGGGTTGTGTGGTGACACAAAGGAAATGACACTCCATCCAGTTCTTCGGGGTGTTGGAGGGGCCAGCTAAGGGCACCAGAACGCTGGGGGGTATGAAGTAAATAAAGATGTGCCTTTCGCCCCTGCTGTGCCAGGCTCACACCTGAGGACGCAGGGGCACGAATGTATTGTACTAAGCCTTGCTCTGTGACGTGTATGTTGATGTGTGTGTTGATGTGTGTTCATGCTTTGTAACTGGTATGTTAATGTGTTGACCCTGAGTGCCAGTGGCGGGAAGAAAATGTATAAAGCAGGTTGCTTTGGCACTCAGAGTTAGTCTGTTCTGTGTTGGAGGAGAAATAAACTTCAATGTCATCAGCTTGTGTCTCGTCTGCTTACATCCTCCACACTATCATCAATATGTGCTGTGGTCCTGTCTCCCCGTTGACAGTGGTGCATATGCTGTGTGTGATTATCTGTTCAGCCCCGCCTGTCCTTTGTCAATCATCCCGGCCGTCTCCGTTTGTCTCTAATTGTGCTCACCTGTTCTTTGTTGGTTTTTGATTGCTCCTGTCTCTATTTATGTCAAGTCCCAGTCTGTGTTTCCTCATGAGTGTCATTAAGTCATAATTGGGTGATCAACACACTTCTGATCACTTCTGTTTATCTCCACCTGATCCTGCCTGACCTGTTGTTTTAAGTTTTGTTACAACCCCTGAGCTACCTGTTTGTTTTTGTATTTTTTGAGCTGTGCCCGTTTGGCCGGCTCATTAATAAATCACTGCCAAAACTTTGAATATCTCATTTGGGTCCAATTTTCTACCAAACCATGACACATTCCCCAAGGAAAATAAGAAAACTACCTCAACTTAATATGAAAATAAATACATGTTTATTTTCAGCAACATGTTCAACAGAACTGCAAACTTCCTCTTTTTAAAAGGCTTGGAGGATCCTGTTACTGTGACTTTCATTACAACAGCCACAATCAGGGCAAAAGGAAATGTAAATAAATGCAATCTGTCAAAAGGGTTAATGTAAAAATTAAGTACATTCACTGTACAATGGTACAGGAGCTAAAACAATTTGTACCAACATAAATAGTCAGTGTAATATTTTTACACTACTGAATAAGGAAGCACAAATAAGGCTACATGAGCTTTACAAATTTACTTAAACTCAGGATCATATAAACTGGATCAAATAAATCACTTCAAAATAGGAGCTACTAAGCAGCAGCTTTTTCAAACAGTAACTTAGAATCACCTCAGTTTGATGCTAAAAAAAAATACAGCTTGAAACTCAAGCAATGTCGAATCTTAAAATTACCTGCGGCTGAGTGTGTGCGGCATGGTTCGCTGGGGAGTCTGCAATGCTGGTATGCTGAAGTTTTTAGCGAGTGGGAGTGGCTGTTTTTAGGAGCAACACAGGCTGCAGCTTGAGGGTTTTTTTTCTTCGCTGTTGTGTCTCTCTCGTCAGGCTTTGCTAATTAATTTCCTCATGTTGTCTATTCCTCGCATGTTTGTAGGGGCAGACATGTTTGTCTGTCTATACCACCTGATGTGATGATGTCATTCCCTCTTGCCACTGGAAAAAGCATCACAGTTAAGCGTCACTTCTGACTGTCCGCTGTAAATGCTGATAAATAATTTTAAATGCTTTATCTGCCGATACTGATAGCATTCCGATATATATTGTGCATCCCTACTTTTGATAAATGAGGGCCATTGACCCTTGAAGTAGATGGGCTATAATGGCAAAAGGCAAACTAACCACTACTCTAACTCACGTTTCAGCTGCTAGTGCAAAGTAATATTACATAAAAGCATGGTGCAGACTGATCCTCCTTCTCCCTGAAATTAGTTGCACACTACTCATAGGTTTTCAACATATTTTTTCAGAAAGATATTAGAACTATAATTCAATTTTTAAAAAAATATTTAGAACTTTGTGAAAATGAACTGCACCTTTAAACAGCAGATGTGGATCAAAATATTCTCATATAAGATAAGATAAGTCTTTATTAGTCCCACAATGGAGAAATTACAGGATTGCAGCAGCACAGAGATAGAAGACTTGCTATCAGCCTGTGAGGACTAAAGATGAAAATATTGTAACATCGGGGCTGTGTTAAGGGGGCAGGGATTTCCCCAGCATGCTTTGCCAGCAGAGGAGGTTATTTTGTGTGTGTTTAAATGTTATTACTGTGCTATTATACTGCTGGGTCATTATAACTGCGTTATAATGACCCAGCAGTGTTATAGGTAGAATTAGAGCAAGATTGATTATGTGTTGTGTAACCCTGATTGAAATGGAGGTCTGGGAGAATGACGTCCCCTCCTGTCTGTGTTCAGTGTGTGTCTTCAATAAAGCCTGTTTTGTCACAGCCATCTGCTCCTCTTCTTGTGTGAACCTCGCATACGTCACACTGGTGTCAGAAGTGGGATCATGGAACAGATGGAAGCCAGGATCAGAACAGAGATCCAGCAGCTGGAGCGACTCATCGCTCAGCTGGCGACGGACGATGGAGCTGAGACACCGACCCCCAGAGCCTCTCGCCGGGTCGGACGAAGCAGCGGACCTGATGGGACCAGCATACCCCACCTTCTGCCTTTTGCAAGGCAGAGCGGGCCAAGCAGAGCAAACCGTCCCCGCTTCCCGCCCTTTTCAGGGCAGGACGGGCCGGCGATTCCATGGTGACCAGGGACGGTGATCGACCGGGAGGTGACCGTCCCATCCATCCGGCAGCGGGCCAAGATTCCCCGCTTCAACGGCGAGACCCTGCTGGACGACTACCTGGTCCAGGTCGAGCTGGCTGCCGTGCTGAACAACTGGTCACCAGAAGAAACCGCCGTGCAGGTTGCGCTGGCCTTGGAAGGGAGGGCTCTCTGCACGCTGTCTGACCTCCGGCCTGAGGAGCGCTGCAGCTGGCCAGCGCTACAAGGAGTGCTCCGGAGATGGTTTAGGAGAACGGCCGACGCTGAGCATGCCCAGGAACAGCTGGCCAACTGCTGTGGAGACAGCCAGGAAAGCCTCAGAGCCTATGCGGCGGACATACAGCTGCTAACATGGCACAGCTACCCGGAGGTAGTGGAGAAGCTCGCCCTCCGGAACTTCATCCAAGGTCTCTGCCTGGCCCAGCTCCAGAGCCATGTCTGGATTAACGCCGCGAGCGACTGGGAGACTGCGGTGGCAGAAGCAGAGTGGGTGGAGCTGCTGATGAATCGTACAATCGAGGCGTTGACGCCAAGACAAAGAACCTTCCAGGCCACGGCTGAGAGCGAGGGGGAGGAGGAGGAGTTATGGCAGACCACGGCAGCGCGTCCACGGAGAAGACGGCCGCGGCGACGCGAGGAAGGGTGCTTCCGCTGCGGAGAGCCAGGACACATTGCATGGTACTGCCCCGCATCCACCCTACGACAAACCGGAACCTCGCTGATGTTAAACTAGAGCGAGATGGCATGGACGGGGACAGGCCGCCTCCCGCAGATGTTTCCCCTGACGAGCCGGCGCCGAGCGTGGGCCGAATTGGACACTCGCCAGGGATGTATTTACAGTGCAGCCTGGAGAAGACGTCAATCCGGGCACTGATTGACACCGGCTCTACCATCTCCTTGGTCCGACCCGGTGTGCTGCCGGGCACAGACGAGACGACACCATGGGGATGGGAACCCACCGAACGCCATGTCACAACAGCTACCAGTGAGCACGCCAGATTGGGGGGGCGGAGAGTTCTCGTGGTGGGGGTGGCCGGTCAGAACATAAAACACCCGTTCTGGCTGGCTGACATCCAAGACCCCTGTATTATTGGACTCGACCTGCTCGCAGCGTGGAATGCCAAGAGCGACACCGCCAGACTGTCCCTCCAGCTGGGAACCCAGACCATCATGCTCTGCAGCGGGACCCAGAGAAGGAACATGGAGGCCTGCGCGATCGAGGGACCGCCAGGACGGACTGGACCAGGCGGGCCACCATGAGGACTGGACACAACGGCGCCACTAGCACGAGCAGAGGTAGTACGAGCACACACAGGGACAGCAAGGGGAGGGGTCAACGTGTTGGCAGAGACGCAGCAGGCGGTCAAGGAATTATTCCAGCAGAGCTGCAGCGGGCTGTAGCCGGGACAGAGACGCCAACTGCGGCAGCTGTTGGACTGCTATATGGGTGTCTTCACTGCGAAGGACGAGGAATGCAACCGGACCGGCTTGGTGCAGCATGAGATCGACACTGGTGAGACCAGGCCAATTTGGCTCTGCCCAGGCCGGCTGCTCTTTTCAAGGCGGGCAGCAGCAGAACAAAAAGTGCGAGAAATGCTGGAGGCAGACATCATTGAGCCCTTCAGCAGCCCCTGGGCGGCGGCGGTGGTGCTGGTCAGGAAGAAGGACGGGTTGTGGGGGTTCTGCGTGGATTACCGGTGCCTGAATGATGTCACCCGTAAAGACTCCTACCCCCTGCCCCGCATCGATGACACGCTGGACCACATCGCCGGCTCCAGCTGGTTCAGCTCGCTGGATCTACACAGCGGCTATTGGCAGGTAGAGCTGTCACCTGAGGCCCGCCAAAAAACAACCTTCTCCATTGGGCAGGGACTGTATCAGTTTAAAGTGATGCCGTTTGGACTTTGCAATGCCCCGGCCACCTTTGAGCGCTTGATGGAGCGAGTGCTGGCTCACGTGCCCCGGAGCCGCTGCGTTGTTTACCTGGATGACCTACTGGTGTATGTAGCTGATTTTGACAGCGCCCTGTCCAATCTCCGAGAAGTACTGGATGCTATTCGACAGGCCGGACTGCGGTTGCACCCCAGGAAGTGTCACCTATTTCGGCGGGAGACCACCTTCCTGGGCCACGTCGTCAGCGCAGCGGGAATCACCACCGATCCAGAAAAGGTGGCAGCAGTTCGAGACTGGCCAGTGCCGCAGAATGTGGGAGAACTGCGGAGCTTTCTCGGACTGGCCTCCTATTATAGGAGGTTTGTGAAAGACTTCGCCACCATTGCCAGCCCGCTGCATCAGCTGACGCAGAAAGGACGCGCATTTCAGTGGAGTGAGAATTGTGCTGCTGCTTTTTCCCAACTTTGCGCAGCGCTCATCAGAGCTCCCACCCTGCAGTACCCCGACCCGAACCGCCCTTTCATCGTGGACATGGACGGCAGCAACCAGGGCATCGGGGTGGTGTTATCCCAGGAGGGACAGCAGGGAGAGCAGGCAGTCGCTTTTTTCAGCCGCACTCTCAGCAGAGCCGAGAGGAATTACTGTGTTACTCGCAGAGAGCTGTTGGCTGTCATTCAGGGGCTGCGCCATTTCCGCCCGTATGTGTACGGGGGGAGGTTCCAGCTCAGGACAGATCATGCTTCCCTGACCTGGTTGTTGAACTTTAAGGAACTGGATGGACAGTTGGCGAGATGGCTGGAGGCACTGCAGGATTATGATTTTCAGATTGTGCTTCGGGCAGGCCGCCTCCATGCCAACGCTGATGCGCTGTCTCAGTGCCCCTGTGCGGCAGAGGATTGTCGTCACTGCCAGCGGGATGAGGATTGAGACCAAGCCGTCCCACGGGCTGCTGCTCTCGGGACCGCCACAAGCAGAAATAACGCAGCGACGCACAGCTCCTCCTTGGATGATCAGGCAGCCTCCCCAGTGATGACGTCACAGAGGTCCTTGGCACACAGGAGCTGCAGAGCGAGCAGGATAGAGACCCGGTCATTTCTCAGGTTCGGCAGTGGCTGGACGCAGGCCAGCGGCCTGCCTGGGAGGTTGTGTCGGTGCTGGACCCCGAGACTAAGGCCCTACACTCCCAATGGGCCAACCTCCGCTGTCACGAGGGCGTGGTGTAGCGGCAGTGGCAGACTCCAGCTGGGCAGCGGCACTTCTGGCAGCTGCTGGTTCCTCATCGACTCCGGCCTAACGTACTCCAGCTGGTTCATGGGGCAGTAGGAGCGGGCCACTTCGGGGTGACGAAGACTTTGCAGTGTCTTTGAGCTCGGTTCTACTGGTCCGGATGTCACCAGGACGTGGAGCTCCACGTCCACTGCTGTGACACCTGCACAGCTCAGAAAGGGCCAACTCAGCGATCCCACGCTCCCTTGCAGCAGTACCTGGTGGGAGCACCGATGGAGCGTGTGGGACTGGACATTCTGGGCCCTTTTCCGACTACAGACCGGGGGAACTGCTACGTGCTGGTCGCAATGGATTATTTTACCAAGTGGCCAGAAGTGTACACGGTCCCAGATCAGAGCGCCGCTATGACGGCATCAAAGCTGGTGGACAAAATGTTCTGTCGGTTTGGCGGACCGGAGGAGCTGCATAGTGATCAGGGTCAGAACTTCGAGGCAGAGGTCTTCGGAGAGGTCTGCAAGCAGCTGGGCATCCGGAAGACTCGGACCACCCTGCTGCATCCACAGAGCGACGGCCTGGTTGAACGATTCAACCGGACCCTCACCACCCAGCTCGCTATTCTAGTGGACCAGTCACAGCGAGACTGGGACCTGCATCTGTCTTTTGTTCTGTGGGCATACCAGACGGCAGCTCAGGAATCCACCTGGTGCACCCCTCATTTATCCCGACGTCAGTAAAACTTTTAAACTCAGATAAATAGGTTAGGGACACTTATAACTCCTGTTCTTAATGACTGCTGTTATATATTTATGTATGTATGTACTTGTATTATTTATTGGGTTTTATTTCATTTATTATGTACTACATCTATTGTGTACTGTATGTATGGATTGTGCGGTTGCAGCACAGGTGACAAGCCCAAGACAAATTTCCCCTTGAGGGACAATAAAGTTTATCTTATCTTATCTTATCTTATCTTATCTTATCTACCCCTGCGGCACTGATGTTTGGACGTGAGCGCTGCACACACCAGTGGATTTGGTATTCGTCCCCCCCCCCACCACCACCACCGAGCCGGAGGTGGAGGGCAAACCCAGGTTGGATTATTTTTTTTTGTTTGAAGAAATGTCTCCATATGGTGCACGAACTGGCTCGGGAGGCTCTGGCAGCGGCGGGGGGTCGGCAGAAGCGAGCGTATGACTCCCGCTGCCAGGGGAGGGACTTTGCACTGGGAGATCGAGTCTGGGTTTTCTGCCCTGAGAGGAAAAGAGGACGATAACCGAAATTGGCGAGCCATTGGTTGGGACCGTGCGTGGTTCTGCAGAGACTGTCGGATGTGATGTACAGGGTGAGGCTTAAGAAAAGGGACCGGGTCATGGTACTTCACCGTGACCGTCTCGCCCCATACCAGCCATCTGCCCTGCTGGTGGTCGAACCGGAGCCTTCACCCCGACCAGATACTCTGACCGAGACACAAATGGACACTGGTGGGCCTGTATGTGCTGGTCGTCAGCAACGGAGGCCGCCCCGACACCTGGACGGGTTCGTGTTGGACTTTTGAGTTGGACTTTCTTTTTTCTGGGGACAGAAACCAGTTTGGGGGGGGGGGGCAGTGTAACGTCGGGGCTGTGTTAAGGGGGGCAGGGATTTCCCCAGCATGCTTTGCCAGCAGAGGAGGTTATTTTGTGTGTGTTTAAATGTTATTACTGTGTTATTATACTGCTGTGTCATTATAACTGCGTTATAATGACCCAGCAGTGTTATAGGTAAAACTAGAGCAAGATTAATTATGTGTTGTGTAACCCTGATTGAAACGGAGGTCTGGGAGAATGACCTCCCCTCTTGTCTGTGTTCAGTGTGTGTCTTCAATAAAGCCTGTTTTGTCGCAGCCATCTGCTCCTCTTCTTGTGTGAACCTCGCATACGTCACAATATGTTAAATTTCTTCAGTCACCTGAAGAATAAACACTTACAGTTCTTCAAAACGAAGAGAGCCAAAAAGTCAGAGGAGAGGTCTCAGCAACGACAACTTCAAACAAGTACTGGTTCAGCATGTGCAGTAAGCCCCCACATCTAAGGAATGTTATTTTGTTGCTGTGTTGTTGTTAAGATGGTTTAAGAAATGTTTATAGCACCTTATTGAATCTATGAAATGATGAATTAAGGCAGTTTTGCAAGCAACAGGGGTCCAGCCTGTTACGTCTGTAAAATGACTGAGTAGAAGGCGAGTCTTCATGCAGCCAACTAGAACTTTATTACAGAACTGGGGTTTATATACAGCGAGGGCCATGCCCGCCTAATGTCACCCAGTGGGTGGGCACGGCTTCACATATACACACATTCTCATACACAACATTCCCTCCCCCCTTAGAAAATGGGAAAATCACACACACCATTGTAAACCTCCCAAATTAGAACCCGAATCACACATTAAGAACATGGGGAATAATATTTTATAATAAAGTATTCTATTACATTCACACAAAGAACAACTAAAATAGACCATGTCTCTTTAAAATGTATAAAATAATCCTGTATTATTCACATTCTCACCCACATGCACACCAGCAATCAATACCTACAAAATAAACATATTCGCATATATACAGTATATACACAGATATTTACCCAAGAAAGATTATTTTAGGTAACACCAATGTCTCTGGGGAGCCACCATTTTCTGATCTGCCACGGAGGACCTGGACAGCCCTACGGCATCTGTGCACCTGGCTGCCGTCTACCCCCAGGGTCAAAGCCCCCCTCCCTGGCGTAAATGTCTTTACCCGCCATCTGGTGCTTCTTCCCTCCAAGCCCACTGTGCTGCCGTTCGATGCGCCACCTCTTTGTGCCCGACGAGCTGCTCCCGACCACCTCACGCACCATCATCATGGCTCCGTACAATCCGGCTCTCAGTGGCCGCACTTCGGGAAAACTCAAAGCTTGCTCCTCGGCGTCTCTCGCTGCCTTGGGCACCTCGCTACAGCACCCAACACCTTCCACCAAGGTGCCCAGTTGCTCTGCCTCCGCAACCACCTGCTGCTCACCTCTGGGTCTCACAACGTCACCCTTGCCGGGCTCGTTCTCCGACCCCGGCTCCTCGCCACTGCATCCTGCGCTCTAGGTCCCAGTGCTCCGCTGCGCTGTCACCGTGTCCAGCTGCAGCTGTTCCCCCTCTGGGCATTCAGCGTCACTCCCGTCGGCTCCACTGTCCGACCTGGGCACCTCAACACTATTCTCGGCACCCTCGCTCCAGGTGTCCCACTGCGTTGCCTCTGCGTGCTGCAGCTGTTGACCTTCCCCAGAGCCCTTGGTTCTGCATGGTTCCGCTCTCCCAGCTTCCAACAGCAGGGCTGACTCTTGCTGTGCCTCCTCTCTGCTGTCCTTGCACACCGCGACGTCCGACCTGTCAGCGCTGTGGTCCTGCACCAGACTGGGCTCTACGGCTGGCTCGCTGTCTTCACCAACCGGGGACTTTCCCACACTTTGTTCCGACCCCTCCTCCTGGCAGTTCTCTCCCTGAGAGCACGGAGTGGGCGCTCCGGTGTCGGTGCTTCCAATAAAACCCACGCCAGTGTTGGTCTCACCTAATCTGACCTCTCTCTCTCCTCCTGCTCTGGCTCTGGCTGCTCGAGGGGTGAGGGCAATCCCGGTGCTTGCTCTTCCTCCATTTTGTCATCATGCTCTGGGTCCCATTTGCTCTCTGTGTCCCATTCAGTCTCTGTGTCGCCCTCACTGTCCACACTTTGCTCTTCGGCCGCCCCCACATCCGCAAAGCCCGTGCGAACTGGCTCTGGGCTGCCGACCGTTTGTCCGCCGATCCTGAGAGTGAATCCCAGCTCCGTGAGCAAGTCCCACCCCAACACATTTTCACCCCGGCATGCCACCTGGAACTGGAACACTGGCAGAGATTTTTTGCCATACTGCACTGCCAACATGATGCTTCTGCCGGTACCAGAGCTCTCATCATCCGGTAGTTCCACTGCATCCGGGCGCTGGGGGGTGAGCCTCCGAAATATGGCCTCACTCACGATGGACCGCGTGGCGGCAGTGGCTATCAACATGGGCACAGCCACGCTGTCCAGCTTCACAACCCGGTGCGGTCCTGACCAACCTTCGGGGCGCGTGATGTTTATGCCGTCCCCGTTGTCGTCAGTGGCCAGGGACTCCTCCACACGTGGTCCCAGTTCTGCCTAGAGGTCCAGCTTGGCGCCCATAGCCTTGTTTTGGCACAAAACTAGCCTGTCAGCTAGCCTGTCCATTGACTTCGACTGAGCCATTAGCTTTCCCAAGCTCACTAGCTCTGTCGTCCTTAGCGCCAAAAGATCCTTCACCTGCAGCTCCCCAGCCCTCGACTGCTCTGCAAAGTGTGCTGCCATATGCACGACGGCCTCCTCGTAGCACTCTTCCATGCAAAGCTAGTTGAGGATCCTCCGTCCATCCGTGCCAAGGTTATGGGCCAGGATCACCCAGCGCTGTCTCCCGTTGAGCCAAGGGAGACCCAGCTCTCCGATGTACTCCTCTAACTCTCGTCTCCACTCCGGCCAAGAGATCACCGGCTCACCAGGGCTCTCCAGAAACGGCAGTAATTGTTGAGGTATCACGCATGCACCCATTTTCACCTCGTCGCCAAATGTTACGTCTGTAAAATGACTGAGCAGGAGGCAAGTCTTCATGCAGCACACTAGAACTTTATTACAGAACTGGGGTTTATATACAGCGAGGGCCGTGCCCGCCTGACGTCACACAGTGGGTGGGCATGGCTTCACATACACACACATTCTCATACACAACATAGCAAGGGGTACCTATTAAAGTGTCCAGCGAGTGTATAAAAAGGCGATGAAGCTATATAAGCAAAATTTCTTGAAATGGTACTTGAAATGGTACTTCTTGTAAGTTGTTTGAAAATGTTATTTTTGTAGAGCATAAGTACAGTAGCTATATGGCTATGCTTCTACAACAGAAGTTAATGTATTGTAGTAAGCATGCAAATTTGTGTTTGACAGCGACTTTTGAATAACAGAAGATTCTTGCTTTTTATGAGGGATATCTTGCCTTCTCAAGATAAGCATTACCTGCATTATACAGAGCTAATGCTGGTATACTGCAAATACTCTTTTCAGATACTGTGGTAGTGCATGTATTGACCATAGTGCAATAGTAAAATAGAGAAACAACAACCCATTATGACTTAATAGACAAGGCTTAAGTGTTGTCAAACTCCACTACTGATGGAACTGACTTTCAGGAGAACACTCCATAGTCTAAATTCAAGTTTCATTAGTCCAATAACAGCACATCAGATTGGGAAGAATACAGGAAGAGCACCACAGATGCAATGTTTGCTTTAAGAGAGTTGATGGTGAAGTACAGAGAAGGTCAGGAGCAGTTGTACTGAGTCCCTGTGGATCTAGAGAAAGCATATGGTGCAAAGAGAGGAAGTGTGGTAGGCTACTGTATGAGGAAGTCAGGAGTGGCAGAGAAGTATGTGAGGGTGGTGCAGGACATGTATGAGGACAATGAGATGGTAGTGGGGTGTGCTGTAGGAGTGACAGATGGATTCAAGGTGGGGGTGGCATTACATCAGGGATCTGCCCTGAGCCTCTTCTTGTTTGCTATGTGTTGTGTATGGGATTTGGGTGTCTGGGATGCCGTGCCCGCCCACAGGATGACATCAGGTGGGCACGGCCCATTCTGTATATACAGTGGGGCAAAAAAGTATTTAGTCAGCCACCAATTGTGCAAGTTCTCCCACTTAAAAGATGAGAGAGGTCTCCAATTTTCATCATAGGTATACCTCAACTATGAGAGACAAAATGAGAAAAAAAAAATCCAGAAAATCACATTGAAGGATTTTTAATGAATTAATTGGTAAATTCCTCGGTAAAATAAGTATTTGGTCAATAACAAAAGTTCATCTCAGTACTTTGTTATATACCCTTTGTTGACAATGACAGAGGTCAAACGCTTTCTGTAAGTCTTGACAAGGTTTTCACACACTGTTGCTGGTATTTTGGCCCATTCCTCCATGCAGATCTCCTCTAGAGCAATGATGTTTTGGGGCTGTCGCTGGGCAACATGGACTTTCAACTCCCTCCAAAGATTTTCTATGGGGTTGAGATCTGGAGACGGGCTAGGCCACTCCGGGACCTTGAAATGCTTCTTACAAAGCCATTCCTTCGTTGCCCAGGCGGTGTGTTTGGGATCATTGTCATGCTGAAAGACCCAGCCACGTTTCGTCTTCAATGCCCTTGCTGATGGAAGGAGGTTTTCACTCAAAATCTCACGATACATGGCCCCATTCATTCTTTCCTTTACACGGATCAGTCGTCCTGGTCCCTTTGCAGAAAAACAGCCCCAAAGCATGATGTTTCCACCCCCATGCTTCACAGTAGATATGGTGTTCTTTCTCCTCCAAACACGACAAGTTGAGTTTTTACAATAAAGTTCTATTTTGGTTTCATCTGACCATATGACATTCTCCCAATCCTCTTCTGGATCATCCATATGCTCTCTAGCAAGCTTCAGACGGGCCTGGACATGTACTGGCTTAAGCAGGGTGACACGTCTGGCACTGCAGGATTTGAGTCCCTGGCGGTGTAGCGTGTTACTGATGGTAGCCTTTGTTACTTTGGTCCCAGCTCTCTGCAGGTCATTCACTAGGTCCCCCCGTGTGGTTCTGGGATTTTTGCTCACCGTTCTCGTGATCATTTTGACCCCACGGGGTGAGATCTTACGTGGAGCCCCAGATCGAGGGAGATTATCAGTGGGCTTGTATGTCTTCCATTTTCTAATAATTGCTCCCACAGTTGATTTCTTCACACCAAGCTGCTTACCTATTGCAGATTCAGTCTTCCCAGCCTGGTGCAGGTCTACAGTTTTGTTTCTGGTGTCCTTTGACAGCTCTTTGGTCTTGGCCATAGTGAAGTTTGGAGTCTGACTGTTTGAGGTTGTGGACAGGTGTCTTTTATACTGATAAAGAGTTCAAACAGGTGCCATTAATACAGGTAATGAGTGGAGGACAGAGGAGCCTCTTAAAGAAGAAGTTACAGGTCTGTGAGAGCCAGAAATCTTGCTTGTTTGTAGGTGACCAAATGCTTATTTTACCGAGGAATTTACCAATTCGTCGGCCTCCGTCGGTCTATGATGACCATGGAAGAGAATCCTAAACGTCTACTCTGCTGGAACAGCACCGCCTGTGGCTGAACAGGCCAATGTGCGAATGGCAGTCCCTGTCACACAGGTCGCACTTGTGGGTGGTCTCCGTGCTGCTGGGTCTGTGCCGGTTCTTCCTGCGGGTCCTTTTTTCATCTGTTGCAGCAGTCAGTCTCTCTTCACCCGCCTTGAGCTGTCTGGTCAGGGTGCCTCTCCATTTGGAGCGGTCCGTTGCAAGGTCCTCCCAGTGCTCTGTGTTGATCTCCAATTCCTTCATGTCTCTCTTGCAGACATATCTAAAGCGCAGCTGTGGGCGGCCAACGTCTCTCCTGCCATTGCCAGTTCTCCGTAGAGGACGTCTTTGGGGATTCTGCCATCCTCCATACGGTGAACGTGGCGTTGCCAGCGGAGCCTGCGCTGCCTGAGTAGAGTGAACATGGAGGGAAGGCCGGCGCGGGACAGAACTTCTGTGTTGGGCACTTTGTCCTGCCAGGATATGTCCAGGATGTGGTGAATGCAGCGCAAGTGGAAGGAGTTCAGTCTCTTTTCCTGCCGGGCGTATGTTGTCCACGTCTCACTCCCATAGAGCAGTGTGCTGATGACGCAGGCGTTGTACACTGCCATCTTCGTCTTGACAGAGAGTTTGGGATTCTCCCACACTCGTGTGGTGAGGCGAGCGAGTGTGAAGGCTGATTTTCCAATCCTCTTGTTGATCTCTGTATCAAGGGAGAGGTTGTTGCTGATCGTAGACCCCAGGTACGTGAACTGATTCACGACCTCCAGCTCGTAGTCATCGATGGTGATGGTTGGTGGTGCTTCCTTGCCTTGCGCCAAGACGTTAGTCTTCTTCAGGCTGATGGTAAGCCCGAAGTCCTTGCATGCCTGGGAGAAGTGGTCCATCAGGGTCTGAAGCTCCTGCTGTGTGTGGGTTGCGACTGCAGCGTCGTCTGCGAACAGCATGTCTCTGATTAGAGCCTCGCGTACTTTGGTTCTGGCTTTCAGGCGGGCGAGATTGAAAAGCCTGCTGTCAGATCTTGTATGCAGGTAGATTCCCTCTGTTGCTGTGCTGAAGGCATGCCTCAGGAGCATAGCAAAGAAAATCCCAAAGAGGGTTGGCGCAAGTACACAGCCCTGTTTCACTCCGCTGCGTATGTTGAATGGCTCTGAGACGTTGCCATCGTGCTGCACTATCCCCTGCATGTTGGTGTGAAACGATTCGATGAGGCTTTGCAACTTTGGTGGGCATCCTTTCTTTGGCAGGATCTTGAAAAGGCCCTCTCTGCTGACCAAATCGAACGCTTTGGTGAGGTCGATGAAGGCGACGTACAGGGGCATGTTCTGTTCTCTGCATTTCTCCTGGAGTTGGCGGATGGAGAATATCATGTCTACCATCGATCGCACAGCGCGGAAGCCACACTGAGACTCGGGGTAGACACGTTCGGCCAGCTTCTGTAGACGAACAAGAACAACTCGTGCGTAGACTTTACCAACAACGCTGAGGAGGGAGATGCCCCTGTAGTTGTTGCAGTCGCTTCTCTCCCCTTTGTTTTTGTAGAGGGTGATGATCTTGGCGTCCCTCATGTCCTGTGGTACGGCACCTTCCTTCCATCACTGGCAGAGGACGTCATGCAATGGCAGCAGTAGGGCGGTCTTGCAGTGCTTGATCAGGTCGGGGGGTATGCCGTCGTTGCCGGGTGCCTTGCCAGCGGCCAAGCTATCAATGGCCTTGCTGAGTTCATCGATGGTTGGCTCGGCGTCATGTTCGTCCATGGATGGCAGGCAGTCGATGGCATCAAGGGCTGACGGTGTCACGGTGTTCTCTCTGGAGTAGAGGTCAGAGTAGTGTTCCACCCATCTCTCCATCTGCTTGCTCTTTTCTGTGATCATCACCCCAGTGGAGGATTTGAGGGGGGCCGTCTTGCTCTGAGCCGGACCAAGTGCTTTCTTGATGCCATCGTACATGCCACGAATGTTCCCTGTTATGGCAGCGGTTTGAATGTCTTGGCTGAGCTGAGTCCAGTACTCATTGGCACAGCGCCGAGCAGTCTGCTGAACTTTGCTTCTCGTAGCCCTGAGAATCTGGAGATTCTTCTCGTTTGGGTACTTCTTGTACTCAGCAAGTGCTGAGCGCTTGGCTTCAATGACGGGGGTCATCTCGGTCAACTTGGCATCAAACCAGTCCTGTGACTTCGAGGTCTTCCTCCCAAAGGTAGCCAAGGCTGTGCGGTGGATGGTGTTTCACAGCTCTTCCCACTTCTGCTTTGCAGATTCTCCTTCTTGTGGCACACCAAGTTCCTTCTCAAAGGTGGAGGCAAACTGCTCAACAAGTTCTAGTTGAGCCATCTTGCTGGTGTCAATCCGTGCCTTTCCAGGGTGTCTAGCACGATGGAATTTCTTCAGCTGCAGCTTGACCTTGCAACACACCAATGAATGGTCTGTGTCACAATCTGCACTCTGGAATGAACGGGTGATTAGCACGTTCTTCAGTGAGGTGCGCCTGGTCAGGATCAAGTCCAGCTGGTGCCAGTGCTTTGAGCGTGGATGTTGCCAGGAAACCTTGTGTTGGGGCTTGGTCTTGAAGAACGAGTTTGTGATGCACAGATCGTGATATGTGCAGAACTCGAGCAGCCGCTGTCCGTTGTCGTTCATTCTTCCCACACCAAAAGGTCCAAGACAGGAGGGCCAGGAGTCGTGGTCAGCACCCACTCTGGCATTGAAGTCTCCAAGGAGAATGAGTTGTTCAGAGTTGGGGATGGTCCTGACAGTTGTTGCAAGATTCTCGTAGAACTCGTCTTTTGCCTCTGGTGTGGCTGTCAGTGTTGGGGCATACACACTGACGAGGGTGACTGGGCCTTGAGTGGTGTTCAGGCGGAGGGTAAGGAGTCGTGCAGAGCCAGTGCTGCCCGGTTCCACCATCTTCAGCAAGGTGTTCTTCACTGCGAAGCCCACTCCGTGTTCCCTGTGTTTGTCACTGCCCTTTCCCTGCCAGTAGAACGTGTAGTCCTTCTCTCTCAGTGTGCCTGCGTCAGCCAACCGTGTTTCCTGGAGAGTGGCGATATCCACTCCCAGTCTCTTCAGCTCATTATTGATGATGGCAGTCTTCCTGGTGTCGAAGGAATTAATTTACCAATTAATTCATTAAAAATCCTTCAATGTGATTTTCTGGATTTTTTTTTTCTCATTTTGTCTCTCATAGTTGAGGTATACCTATGATGAAAATTGGAGACCTCTCTCATCTTTTAAGTGGGAGAACTTGCACGATTGGTGGCTGACTAAATATTTTTTTCCCCCCACTGTAGTTGAGTGTTACTCCCTAATAAAGTTCAGTTGGATGTCCCTCAATAAGCTCTCCGTCTTGTGTCATTTCCACGATATAACATTTGGCAACGAGGTAAATCGGTGTTATCCTAAGTCATGGATTATGCGTGCAAGGATGCTTTCAAGGTCTCCAAGAGACGAGGCAGATTCATGTGTCTTAGCCAGCGGACAGGCGAGTCCCTTATGTCGTTTCTGATGAGGCTTCATAGCTGGGCTAAGAAGTGCAGGTTTGAGTTTTGGAGGACGACATGGTGAGGGATAAATTGGCCCATGGCACCAGCAACGTTTTGGCTGAGGTACACGCTGATGAGAGCTAAGGTGCCACCGTTGTTGGAGGAAGTTCTGGCCTTGGTGGAGCAGAGAGAGTCTGTGATCCAGCGTGAGCTAGTGGCTAAGTCTAGCGTGGGGCCGACTGCATGCGATTTCCCACCAAAAGTGGAGGTTCGCGAGCTAACTGGGCAGCAAGACGCGGTATCAGCGCAGCAGAGCACCGAGACTGTGAGTGCTGGGAACAGCGGCCAGGAGCCGGTGTCGGAGGACGTGACCGGTGAGGGTGACATCGAGAGCCCCAGAGGTGAGCAGCGACAGCCGTTTGTGGAAGCTACGCAGCGGGCGAGCAAGGCCAGGCAGGCTGACGGCCCCGGGGAGGAGCAGCAACAGCCGCTTGTGGAAGCTATGCAGCGGGCGAGCAAGGCCAGGCAGGCAGATGGCCCCGGAGGTGAGCAACAGCCGAATACGGAGACTACACGACAAGACACGTGGAACAAGGGAGTCAAGGGCTGCGTTGGGGTGTCTGGATCAGAGAACAATACTGGTGAGGATGACACTATGAGCCCCAAAAGTGAACGACAAGAGCTGGACATGGTGACAGCGCAGCAGAGCACTAACACCGAGAGCACTGAATGCAGCGGTGAGGAGCCCAGGTCGATGAGCGGGCCCAGCAAGGGTGATGGTGTGTGTCCCGGAGGTAAGCAGCAGCCGCAGGATGCAGTGATGACAGCGAAGCAGAGCACCAACACTGGGAGCACTGAATGCAGAGGTGAGGAGCCCAGGTCAGTGAGTGGGCCCGACAAGGGTGATGGTATGTGTTCCAGAGGTGAGCAGGAGCCGAATATGGAGGCTACGCAGCAAGACACATGGAACGAGGGGGCCGTAGACAGTGATGACGTACCCGGGTTGGGAGACGGAGCCAACGGGAGTGTCACAGAGAGCACCAAGGGACAGCAGCTACAGCCAGACATGGTTGACAGCGCAGTTCAGGACACAAGCTGGTCTGGTGAGCTGTGTGTTAATTGTGACTGGTGTGATGATAACCCAGCGAGGGTTGACCCCGGTGCCGGTGAACACGTTGCCCTTGGTGTGGGAACCGGACGGCACTGTGGGGTTCCTGTGAAGAGGGCTGCCAAAACTGGAGGACATGAGAGTGGAGTGGAAAAAATTGGCACGGTCCTGCAGAGCACCAAACGCCATCATCAGGATAAGAGTTTGGACTGGGCTGGTGGGCTGGCGGGACAGCACGACACAGGAAGGAGGTCCTGAGACGAAGTGGCAGGCATGAGAGACCGGGTCGGGTTTCCCTGTGGGTTGATGACAGGGTTCGGCCCAGAAAAGAAAAACCAGTTTGGAAGGCTACAGAAAGGTTGGCCAGAGAGGGATGTTTTGACCCTGGTGGGCGGCAGCGGCTGGATTTAAGAATGCTGTGGGGGTGCCCAGGCCCTCCGTGGCTGTAAAGAAGATAATGGCTACCCAGAGACGTTGGGGTTACCTAAAATTTTGTTTTCATGATGTGGCTGTGTGTGTATGTGAATGATTGTGCGTAGTTCTACTGTTTGGTGCCCCGGTAAATTTATTTTAAAAAAAAAAAAGGAAAAAAGTACAGAAGGCATGCTGAGTTGCGAACCTAGATTGTGTGTTTGCATGTAAAATTTTATTGGCCAGGATGGTGGTATGCCTAATTTAGCACTGAGTTTTAGAGTGTTATTGTTTAATTGGTATTTACGTGTTAAATTTTGCGGTCAGAGGGGTGGGGGCTCCTTGAGTAATTACATTTATGCTAAATTAGAGCCCACCCGGTTTGTTTGACCTATTTTATTGAATACCCAATATAATTTTGTTTTGAATGCCCATTGTGGGGTAGGGGGGCCGCCAGTGGTGTGTGTGTTTTGTGATTTTATGTGGTGTATATATAACATTGTTAAAGGGATTGTTTTGAGTTAGAAACATGGCTTTATTTTATTTTGTTTTGTTAAATTGTTCTTTTTCTTTAGCGGCAGAATGTCCCGCTCAGCTGTGTAGGGGGTGCTAGCAGTCTGCCCGGCCCCCAGCCTTGGTTGTGTGAATGGATAGGAGTTTATTTATTTTTGTACATATGTTCTTCCCTCTTAGTGTGTGAGTTAGGTGACAAATTAGGGTGGGTTGTTTGTGTGCCTGATACTTTTTTTTTGGGGGGGGGATGTTGTGTATGGGATTTGGGTGGCTGGGATGCCGTGCCCACCCACAGGATGACGTCAGGCGGGCACAGCCCATTCTGTATATAGTTGAGTGTTCTCCCTAATAAAGTTCAGTTGGATGTCCCTCAATAAGCTCGCCGTCTCGTGTCATTTCCATGATATAACACTATGGTGATGGACAGGCTGACAGATGAGGTCAGGAAGGATTCTCCATGGACTATGATGTCTGCAGATGAAGAGGAATGAAAGTCAGTAGAAGCAAGACAGAATACATGTGTGTGAATGAGAGGGAGGCAGGTTTAACAGTAAAGATGCAAGGAGTAGAGGTAGAGAAGGTAGATGAGTTTAAATACCTGGAATCAACTATCCAAAGTCATAGAAAATGCGCAAGAGAGGTGAAGAACAGAGTTCAGGCAGTGAAGTGGGTGGAGATGAGTTTCAGGGGTGATCTGCAGTGTTGGGACTACTGTAACACCACTTTTGCAGTAATGTGCTGTGTAACAAAATTACTGTTTAAAAATTCAATAATGCATTACAGTTACTGAAATTTTATCAGATGCGTTACTTGTTACTCATTTTTTTTTAATATGGATAGATATTTTTTTTCCACAATATTTTTTATTAAACCTTTTTTTTTTTTACAAACATGGCACAAACAGACACTAACACAAAAGTAATTTAAAAATTAAAAAGAACAATAACAAAAAAAAAATTGTGTAATAAAAACATCAACAACCATTAACAACACAAGTCAACAACAATGCTCCTCTGTTTAGTCTAGGTAATCTATTACATAAGAATACATAATATACATTCAACAGCTTGGAATTTGCAAGGTCCACACGTATCATTCACCTTCTTCTTCAGACGTTATGTTTAAATTCTTTACATAATCAATGAAAAGTCTCCATATATTCTCAGACACATTTTCCTTTGATTTCAGTATATATGTTATTCTTTCTAGTGGAAGGTTTGTTAACATCTGTCTTAACCACTGAGTCACATCTGGTCTATGAGTCTTTTTCCACAGTAGTGCAATACATTTTTTGGCATTAAACAAACTGAGGTCTATGAATGCTCTTTCACTCTTATTAAAGTTATGTTTTTCTGGATACAGACCCAACAAAATCAGTTTAGGGTTCAATGTGATTTGTTTTGAAATTATTTTTTCAATTGTTACCCTCACCTCTTCCCAAAACGTTCTGATTTTTCTACATTCCCATAAACAATGAAATAGGGTTCCTTTACTTTCCATACATTTTGTGCATGTATCTGGTATGTTTTTGTTATATCTATTTAACTCCACTGGTGCAACATACATCTGCATTAACCATTTAAAATGTATCAGTTTAAGACGTACATTTATTGATTTGGTTTGAGCTCCTGCACAAGCCATTTCCCATTGTTCCTCTGAAATTTCAATTTGCAGGTCTTCTTACCAATAATTCAATCTTTTCTGTGAGTTTTCACTTGAGAATAGTGTCAATGAGTTGTAAAACTCTGAAATAATACCCTTTCTCTTACTATCTTTCATCAAAATTTTTTCCAAAGATGAATAAGTAGGTTGGGTGAGAGCATTATTTTGATTTGATTGAATAAAATTTCTAAGCTGAAGATATTTAAAAAAGTGTGTTCTGAGGACTTCCGGGAAGATGGCGGAGAGACATAACGCTTAAACAGAGAGCTCTCCCTAGTCGGATTTAAAATCTTTGGTAAATGGCCAACTCGACATAAATGGAACAATAAACCAAGGGATGAAAACACGAAGAAGCCGGGCACACGGACAAAAGCAGGGTAAAACTAAAGAATCCCTCTTCAACAACGCAGGAGAAATCGCTGAACACGAGGCCCAAAAAAACGAGGTGACTATAGCAGAGAAAATGGAGGATGCCAAACTCGATATTATGAACACTGGCTTCGCCAATATAAGTAAAGACATAAAAGACTTCAAGCGACAACTCCAACAGGATTTAACGGCTCTTAAGGAAGATCTGAAAAAAGAGATGAAGGAGGAAATTATGGGCCTCCGAAAAGAAATGGAATGCAAGCTAGCTGAAAACATGGAGGAACTGCGCACTCAACGGGCGTGTTTGGCAGAAGCACAGGCTCGAATATCAGAGTTGGAAGACTGGAGGACCGAGGCAAGCGAGCGGCTGCAGACCCTGACGGCACAAACACAGAGGATGCAGGAAAAAATAACCGACCTGGAGAGCAGGTCCAGGTGGAGCAATATACGCATCTTCGGGATTCCGGAGGGCATTGAAGGCAACTCGATGACGAAATTCATGGATCAATTCTTAAAAAAAGAGCTTGAGCTGCCCGATGAAATCGACCTGCAGATCCAATGAGCGCACAGAGCCTTGGCACAGAACCCGAATCCAAACTCTACACCCAGGTCAGTTGTGGTAAACTTTCTAAAATACAACGTAAAGGAAAGAATCCTGACACAAGCGTGGAAAAAAAAGATACGAGTCGGCGACAAACAGATATTCTTTGACCATGACTACCCGACAGAAATTGTGCAGCAGCGAAAGAAATATGCCAACATTAAAAAAACGCTGAAAGAGAAAAAAATTAGATTCCAAACGCCGCTAACGAAGATAAGAATTCATTGGGAGGACGGCGTGAAAACCTACAACACGGCCAGAGAGGCAGCGCGGGACATGACGGAGCGAGGCTTTGTGGTGAGCGTACCGGAGGAAGTGGCTGGAGCAGCGGCGGCACGGAACGCATCGCGACAGCCGGAGTGGAGGCGAGTGAGCGGCAGAAGGCGGGAGACGGACGTGGCACACCGAGCCCAAGAAAAACTGCAAGGCTTTCAATGGAAAGCCTAGATTATAACAAAGATTAAGAAGGACACAGAAGAAACTAGAAAAGCACTCGGAGAGCGCAGACCTCCGCCAAGCGCCACAGTTCCCCCCATACAGTCTTCAGATTCCTTGATCATGAAAACATATGACAAGCAGTGGTTCAGTAGTTATTCATGAAAATGGCATTTTCCGTAATGGCGGCCACAGTTCCTCCCATACAGTGTTTGTGTGTACATTTTCAGATTTCTTGACCATGAAAACATATGACTAGCAATTGGATTGACAATGATAGGATTAGTGGTTCAGTAGTTATTCACGAAAATGGCATTTTCCGTATTGGCGGCCACAGTTCCCCCCATACAGTGTTTGTATGTACGTTTTCAGATTCCTTGACCATGAAAACATATGACAAGCAATTGGATTCACAATGATAGGATTAGTGGTTCAGTAGTTATTGACGAAAATGGCATTTTCCGTAATGGCGGCCACAGTTCCTCCCATACAGTGTTTGTGTGTACGTTTTCAGATTCCTTGACCTTGAAAACATATGACAAGCAATTGGATTCACAATGATAGGATTAGTGGTTCAGTAGTTATTCTTGAAAATGGCCTTTTCCGTAATGGCGGCCACAGTTCCCCCCATACAGTGTTTGTGTGTACGTTTTCAGATTCCTTGACCATGAAAACATATGACTAGCAATTGGATTGACAATGATAGGATTAGTGGTTCAGTACGTAGTTATTCTTGAAAATGGCCTTTTCCGTAATGGCGGCCACAGTTCCCCCCATACAGTGTTTGTGTGTACGTTTTCAGATTCCTTGACCATGAAAACATATGACTAGCAATTGGATTCACAACAATTCGATTGACAATGATAGGATTAGTGGTTTAGTAGTTATTCACGAAAATGGCATTTTGCGTAATGGCGGTTTTCTTGTGGACGGTGATCCGGATCACCACCAAAATCTAATCATCTGTACCCCACCCCACCCCATTTCTGACAATCTGTTAAAATTTCATGAAAATCCGTCCATAACTTTTTGAGTTATCTTGCTAACAAACAGACAAACAAACAGACAAACAAACAGACAAACAGACAAACAAACAGACAAACCAACGCCGATGATCACATAACCTCCCCCTTTGGCGGAGGTAATGAAGGCCAAGAAGACAAGGTAAAAGAGAAACAAACGGCTAGGAGAGGTTTAAGTGATTTTTGTTGGACATTTCTAGACTAATGACTATTACTTGGATAGTAACTACAGGTCTAGGGAGGGCCCTCACTCGGTGAGGACATTCCCTCCACCCTCCAACAGGGACCAGTGGGCAGAAGAAAGGCCCAAAGTACGGAGGTCGAGATTCGTTAATGTGTTTTTGTACAAATATGTGTTAGTTTTGTTGTTAAAGGGGTTAGGAGCACAAGTTAAAAAAATGGAAAAACATGAATATGGTTAAAAATCTTAAGATAATGACATTAAACGTGAATGGTCTGAACTCACCTGTTAAAAAGGAAAGAATAATAAGAAAATTCAAGAAGGAAAAAGCCGAAATTATATTTATACAAGAGACACATTTGAACAGGACAGAACATGAGAAACTAAAGAGATTTGGCTATAAGAACTCCTACTACAGTTCATTTAAGGGAGGAACTAAAAGGGGGGTTATGATACTAATTTCAAATAAAATACAATTTGAATGTGAACAAGAAATCCAGGATAAAGAAGGCAGATATGTAATAATAAAGGGAAGAATAGATGGTATGCAGATCACATTGGTGAACATCTATGCCCCACCAGAAAGTGACAAGGGTTTTTTTCAACAACTGTTTGATCTCATAGCAACACACAGTGAAGGAGTCCTAATTTGTGGAGGGGACTTAAATGCCGTCATGGATCATGAAGTTGACACAAGTGTTAAGAAGACAAAAAAACATGTAACAAAATTCATAAGAACCTCACTGGCAGAAATGGGTATGGTAGACATATGGAGGGAACTGCACCCACTCGAAAAAGACTATACCCATTATTCAGCAGTCCATAAAGTACACTCTAGAATAGATTACTTCCTTATGAATGAAGGTGACAGACACAGGGTGAGAAATTGTCGGATTGGAGGGGCAGAAATATCAGATCATAATCCTATATACATGGAAATATATTTAAACAATAGAAAATGACAAACAACATGGAAACTTAATGTAGGACTATTAAATGATGAGAAAATGAAAGAAAGAATAAAGGTAAACATAAATGAGTATATCGAGGAGAATGATAATGGAGAAGTGGACCCAACAATACTATGGGACGCACTAAAAACCGTGTTAAGAGGTAAATTAATTGTTGAATCAGGAAAAGCAAAAAAGTCTAAACTGGAATCATATGAACAAAGATGTGAGAGACTGAGGGAATTAGAACATAAACATCAAAGCACAAATGACCCAGAAATATATCAAGAAATTAAGGAACAAAAAATAAAGATAAAAGAAATACAAATAGATGAAATCGAAAGGAAAAATAGGTATTTAAAACAAAAATATTATGAAACGGGGCCAAAGTCCACAAAACTGCTGGCAAAACGGTTAAGAAAACAACAAACAGTGAATAATGTATATAAGATTAAGGACCCCATCACAAATAAAACCACAGTTACCCCAGAAAACATTGAAGAAATATTCCATAAATTCTATCAAGAACTATACTCGCAACCTGAAGAGACAAATGTTAAGGATATTAAAAAATTTCTATGCACATTGGACTTGCCATCAATAGGAAACCAACAAAATGGAAAGCTAACAGCAGAAATAACAACACAAGAGATTAAAGATGTGATTAAGTCACTAAAAAATGGTAAATCACCAGGTAGTGATGGATACCCTTCTGAGTTTTATAAACTGTTTATAGAAGAACTCATGCCACAGCTCCTAAAGTCATTTAATTGGACATTAAACAACAACAAAATACCTCCATCATGGAACGAAGCCATTATTTCAGTTATTTTAAAGCCAGGGAAAGATAGGGAAGAATGCGGAAACTATAGGCCAATCTCTTTATTAAATGTGGATTATAAAATATATACAACAATTATCTGTAAACGAATAGACATTCTTGACGGAATTGATAGAGGATGATCAAACTTGGTTTCATAGAGGGATGCCAAACACATGATAATATCAGGAGAACATTACACATAATTAATCAAATACATAAAGAAAAGAAAATCGCAGTAATAATGAGTTTAGACGCAGAAAAAGCATTTGATAGAGTTAATTGGATGTTCCTATATAATGTGCTGGAACGCTTTGGATTTAACGAAAAGTCAGTGCAATGCATAAAGACACTGTATCAAAAACCTGTGGCAAGAATCAAGATAAACGGTAGCTTAACAGACAAAGTAAATATACAAAGATCAACTAGGCAGGGATGCTGCTTATCGCCCACCTTGTTTGCTCTGTTCATAGAGCCACTGGCTCAAGCGATGCGACAAAATAAGAAATTAAAAGGTGTAACAATAAAGGGAGCGGAACACAAGATTGGGCTATTTGCAGACAATATTATAGTTTACCTTGAACAACCAGATGAATCAATAATGGAAATGATGGACTTGATAGAAAATTTTGGAAAATTATCTGGATACAAGATAAACATAACAAAAACACAAATACTGACATTCCACTATAACCCTTTAAACCAGATAACTGATAAGATCAAACTAAACTGGAAACAAAAAGAAATAAAATATCTTGGAGTGAACATACCTAAAGATTTAAGCAAAATCTATAAAGCAAACTATGATAGGTTAGAACAAGAAATAAAAAAAGATACTGATAGATGGTCAATCTTAAATATGGATCTGAATTCAAAAATTAAGACAGTCAAAATCAGCATACAACCTAGACTGCTTTACCTCTTCCAGGCTCTACCAACAGAGATTCTTGGTGCCCAGTTCTCAAAGTGGGACAAGATGATATCGAGATTTGTTTGGGGAGGTAAAAAGCCAAGAGTGAAATATAAAACTCTCCAATTACCAAAAGAGAAAGGAGGCATGGGTCTACCGAGTCTAAAGGAATATTACTACTCAGCACAAATAAGATATATCATATGTTGGTGCGACGGAGGATATGAGGCAAAATGGAAAGAAATGGAAAAGGAAATTGAGGGACTCCCAGTACAAAGCATAATAGGAGATAAGGATGCATATAAGAAAATCAAACAGACCCAATCACTAAATTTACTTTGGAACTGTGGTATAAAATAGTACAAAAGTATAATATAAAGGAGGACATAAAACTATTGAAATGGGTAGCATTAGACAGTCAGTTTGAACCGGCAAAGCAAGATAGGGGATACAAAAATCTGGTGAACAAGGGAATCACAGCATGGGGCAATATCGGAAAAAAAGATTTCGGGAGTTTTGTAAACATGAGAAGAAAATTTAAACTAGAAAAATCTGAATTCTTTAGATATCTGCAGATGAGAGATTATTATATGAGGAAGATTAGGCATAACGTCCACACAGATGTGAGCGAGATTATACAATTCATTTTAAGCTCGTATGCAGGAAATAAAATAAGAATTATTTCAAAGCTATATCAGAAACTTACGGCAAACAAACATTCAAGTAACTATATAAAGGAGAAATGGGAGAAAGAGCTAAATTTAAACATAACAGAAGAAAACTGGCAAGAAATATGGAAAACACAACACACATCAACATGTTCAAGGACATGGAGGGAATTTGGATGGAAAAACCTGATTCGCTATTTCATTACACCACAGATTCAAAGAAAATATACAAATACCCAATCTATATGCTGGAGGGGCTGAGGGGCTCAAAATGCAGACCACTCACATATGTTTTGGAAATGCTGCAAAATCTCATCATTCTGGAAATCTATACATGTGACAATACAGAGGATATTAGGATATACTAGAAAAGCACTCGGAGAGCGCAGACCTCCGCCAAGCGGCACAGTTCCCCCCATACAGTGTTTGTGTGTACGTTTTCAGATTCCCTGAGCATGAAAAGATATGACTAGCAATTGGATTCACAATGATTATTTGTTTATTTGACATGGACAGTGCAATAAACAGACAATTAATGAATGACAATCAATGTGATAGTGATAGGATTAGTGGTTCAGTAGTGTAAAACGGGGCTATAAGGGACGGCGGGTTAATAAAGGACACTTTTCTGGGAAATGTTTTAAATGTAATTCTGCTTTTTTTATTTTGAGCAGGACGCTGAGTTGTGTTGTTATTGTCAAATATCCATGAATCCTTCATCAAATCTAGGCGGAAGCAAAATTAAAAAAGCAGAATTACATTTAGAAAAGTGTCCCATATTACCCCGCCATCCCTTATAGCCCCGTTTTATGGTTGTAAAAGCATTGCCTCCTTGGCGGAGGTAATAAACTGAAGTGTTGGTGTGTCCATCTCCTCCACTGACGGATGCAGATTGGTTAGACAGGTTGCCGTTGGTTTTATATTATATTGGGGTTGCGCTCTGCGGCAAAACAGAATTTAGAATCTTCCCTGGCAGAGAGGTTGTTTTTACGCAGCGCCTATAGCTGGGCGGGGAATTTGTGGCAAATAATGGGGCGGCGGACAGGTGGCCGTGTCAGGTTTTGCAGCGTGGCGCAAAAACAGGCACGCTGGCGGGCCCAGGCCAGCAGTGTTTTCCGCGTGCTTTTGTGCCTAAAACGTTGAAGAACGCGGAGTTTGTGTTGGTCATACACAACGACCAGCGCAATGTGCACAGCACCTATGGCTGGCACAGGCACGCTGGCGGGCCCAGGCCACCAGTGTTTTCCGCATGCTTTTGTGGCTAAAACGTTGAAGAAGGCGGAGTTTGTGTTGGTCAGACACGACGCCCAGCGCCCTCCATTGCACCTGCGCACATGTTGAAAATGGCCGTATGTCACAGTGTGGAAAAATGCTTTAAAAAATTCCTGTATGCAGACGGTGATTCGGATCATCCCCAAAATTTAATCATTTCTTCCTTGTACCATTTCCAACAACGCCTGAAAGTTTCATTGAAATCCGTCCAAAAGTTTTTGAGTTATCTTGCTAACCAACAGACAAACAGACAGACAGACAGACAGACAGACAGACAAACAGACAAACACACAGACAAACACACAGACAAACCCCGGCAAAAACATTACCTCCTCCTGGCCTTTCGGCCTGGTGGAGGTAAATATACCAATGAACTGTAACTTGATGTGTTTATGTGATCTTAAAAGAGACAATGTAATACAGGCTGAGGACAGATATCTAGTTAAAATATTGCTGATTGCATGTAAAAAAACAATCACAAGAAAATGGTGATCAGAAGTTCTTCCTGAACAAGAGCAATGGACTGACATTGTTGAGGATATACGTTTAATGGAAAAACTAACATATCGACAAAGAATGCAAGAAGGACAATATGAAAAAAAAATGGTGGAAATGGACACACTACAAAGTGCAACAACGAGACAGAAATTGAAAGAATAACCAAAGACACTGAAAAACCAGAAAAATTAAGAGATGGAAACTAAAAACTTGATGCTCCAACATTTGTCCCCCCCCCTTTTCTTTTTTTTTTCTTCCTCTAGCTCCTTTTTTTAAATATAGAGACTGTGATCTGAATGTAATATGTATGATGAAAAATGAATAAAAATCAAAGTTACAAAAAAAAAGTGTGTTCTATTAAGATTGAATTTAATCCTCAGTTCTTCAAAAGACATTATGTTATCTGAGCGTGACAAATATAAGTCTTGAATCTTTTGAATCCCTTTTAAATTCCATATTTTAAATACAGTATCCGCTCTCCCTGGTGTAAAATATTGATTACCCCATATTGGGCTAAATTGTGACAGTGAGTGTGGTTCTTTTAAATATTTTTTGGTTTCACACCATATTTTGATCATGTGCTTTACAATTGCATTTTTAACTTGTTTCTGTAGTTTTTTTTAGCCGAGTCTGAGTATATGAATAAGGGAAGAGGTAAAAGTAAATTGTATGATTCCATTTCAGTCCAGTGAGGAAGATCATTTGATGAAAAATAATATGTCATAGACCTCAGTTGTGCTGACCAGTAATACAACATAAAGTTTGGACATTTCAGACCTCCACGATCAAATGGTAAATATAGTAAGGACAAACGCAATCTAGCCTTCCTATTGTTCCATATAAATTCCACTAACTTTTTTTTAATTCTTGAGAATAGATCTGAAGGTGGTGGTAAAGGAATGTTTTGAAATAAATAAAGTATTTTTGGTAAGATATTACTTTTAAGTATATTAATTCTCCTGATCATCGACATTGGTAGTGGCATCCATCTTTGAAGTAACTCATTAATATCTGTCATTAAGGTTTCATAGTTGGCATTGATGACTGATTCTAGCTTAGGCAAAATTTGAATTCCTAAATATTTAAACTGATTTACAACATTGAATTGGTTTACCTCAGGAGCTGGGTGATTTCTCTGGGTCTCATTTAGCATTAATATTGAAGATTTTGTTTTGTTTATTTTATATCCTGATATATCCCCAAAGTTCTTTATTAAATTTAACAAGGTTGGAATTGATTTTTTAAAATTCGACATAAACAAAATTATGTCATCGGCATACAGGGAGATTTTATGTTCTGTTGGTCCTACTTTAATTCCATATATTTGTGGATGTAAACGTACTGCCATCGCTAAAGGTTCAATTGCCATAGTAAACAATAAGGGTGAAAGTGGACAGCCTTGTCGACATCCTCTATTGATTTTTATTGATTTTGAGATATTGCTGTTTGTTAGGATTTCTGCTGTAGCATTATTGTATATTATCTGGACCCATTTTATGAAATTATTTCCAAGTCCAAACCTTTGTAGGACTTCAAAAAGATAGGGCCATTCGACCCTATCAAAGGCCTTTTCGGCGTCCAATGATAGGAGAGCTGTATCTGGTGCTTCTTTATTGGAATAAATAATATTAAATAGTCTTCTTACATTATGGAAGCCTTGTCTTCCCATTATAAAGCCATTCTGATCTCGGTTAATAATATTTGGTAATATTTGTTGTAGTCGTTTTGCTAAAATTTTACAGATTATTTTAAGATCAGCATTTAATAGGCTTATTGGTCTCATGTTTTCACATTTATTAGGGGGTTTACCTGGTTTTGGCAACAGTATAATTAAGGCATTATTCATGTATGGTGGTAAATTACCATTTTGAAATGTTTCTAAAACCATTTCCAACAGTGGTTTTATTAATTTATTCTTAAATTTTTTATAGAGGTCAACTGGAAGACCATCTGGTCCTGCTCTTTTTCCTGATTTCATATTATCAATGGCTTGCCCAACTTCTTCTTGACTAATTTTAGACTCCAGTATCTCCCTGTTTTCATTTGGAATACACGGTATAGACAATCCACCCAAAAACCCATTTAGTTTTGTTAAGTCAGTTTCATTTTTTGTATCATATAGTTTTTCATAATAATCTCTAAAGGCACTATTAATTTCTAAAGGATCTATAACTACCTGTCCGTTACTTATAATACTGGTAATTGGTGTTTTAGATTCTAATTGTTTAATCTGCCATGCCAATAATTTTCCTGATTTTTCACCTTGTTCATAAAAAGTTTGCTTCAATCTTAGAAGACTCGAGGCAGCTCTATTCGCTGATTTTTTGTCATGTTCAGCTCTCAGAATCAGTAATTCGTTCTCTAACTGTGGGTTACTTCCTGCATACACCTTTTCTTGAAGGATTTTTTATTTTACATTCCAATTGGACTCGCTCCTCTCGGGTCTTCTTAGATTTTGAACCTATATAACTAATAATATGCCCTCTAATAAAAGCTTTGAAAGCCTCCCACTTTATATATGCCGTTGTTTGTGTAGTATTGATATCAAAGAACTCATCTATCTGTTTTTCTATGTACTTAACAAATTCCTCATCCTGAAGCCATTTATGTTGAAAATGCCACCTACCTGGATCCTTTGTCAGTTTCTTATCTGCATATATTAGACAGCAGGGTGCATGATCAGAGATCACAATATTATCATAGAAACAGTTTTGAATCGTGGACCTTAATTCTGTAGAGATCAAAAAATAGTCAATACGTGAGAATGTCTTATAGGTATTAGAATAACAAGAATAGGCTTTGACTTGTGGTTTCATTTTTCTCCATATATCTAGCAATCTCAATTCTTTCATAAAATGATTAATGGTCATCCTACATCCATTGTGCGTACAGTCCAGTCCTGTTGATCTATCTATACTGGGATTCAATGTACAATTAAAATCCCCTGCTATTATATGTTGCCCTGTAAGTGATGATAAAGTGAGGAATAAATTAACAAAGAAGTTTTGATCATCAATATTGGGGCCATATAAGTTCACCAGATTTATATTTTCTAATAACAAAGATCCTTGAATGATTAGATATCTTCCAAATTTGTCTCTAATTACATTTTTCATTTGAAATGTGACTGTTTTATGTATGAGAATCATAACTCCCCTAGCTCGGGATGAAAAGGATGAGGTGAACACATTACCTTGCCATATTCTCCTAATTCTTTTTACATCCTCCTCTAATAGATGAGTTTCTTGTAAAAATAAAATTTTTGAATCTATGTCTTTTATTTTATTCATAACTTGTTTAAGTTTTTTAAGATTTTGTAGACCTCTGCAATTCCATGAAGTTAAATAGTCTAGTCAAAAAAGGGGGTTAGCGTGCACCTTTGGAAATATATTTTTAATTGGTATCATTAGATGGAAAAATATGTGTAGAAAATGGTTTGCTATGTTACCAGTTGCATAAATTGTCCCACGTGACTTTTTTATGCAAGTTTAGCATAGGACCTCGGCAAACTATCAAATCTCAATTTTATAGGTAGGGAAAATACAAATGAGCACATCTTTAGATTGCAACATCACAGCTACATGTAATACCACTCAAAATGTTCGAAATGATCTCTGCTTTCCATTGGTGGGTAAATATCAAAAATCGGTGCAATAATTAGGTCAGCAGAGGGCAAAAGGTAACCAAAATAGGTCATTGCTGAAAATTTTGCATTGTGTCAATTAAAGCTTATGCCAGGCCCCCAGTGGTTCATTCAACAGTTTTAATGGCTAGATATTGTCGACAGGATGCAACTAGATCACTTGGATGTGACAAAACAAGATTATCTTATAAATGGCTCATACTGTACGAACTTCTGTTTTATCCATTTTTACGAAAGCTCAAATATGGGGTAAGGGAAACTAAAATGCACATAACTTTTGAACCACACAAGATAAATGCGATATCTACCACTCATCTTGACCATCTTGCATTCCGCTATTCATTCGTACAAAGTTTCTGCAGATGGGGCCAGAAATGGGGTCAACCAGAGCTCAAAAGGTCACAAATTTGAGACACGGTGGGTATATAATCAAACAATCAATCAATCAATCAAAGACTTTATTCCAGACTCAAGGTCCATCAAGAGAAAAATAAACAAGTAAAATAAAAAAAAAAACAAGACAGTTGAAACAATCAAAAAGTTACAAGAAACACTAAGACATAACTGCTTAAAGAAGTACAAAGACAGTACAGACTTTAAAAAGACTTAAAAAGACTACTGTACCAGTGCCTTCTAAACTGTGACTGACAGCGAATAGAACTGAGCTTAATGCTAGACATGACTTGAATGATTTCATTTCTAGATACATCAAGCCGACAGATGAATTTATACATAAAATTCCTTATTACTGCATGCAGAGTATTTACACGTGATGAGACAAATAACTCGGAAGCACTGCACCATCGAGGCTTTTTAAGTAAAATTCTTAATGCATCATTGTAGGCAACCTGTAATTTCTGCATACTTAGTTTCCTATAATTTATCCATAAATGAGCAGTGTATAAAGGTGTACAATAGGTTTTAAAAAGAACCAGTTTCACCTCATCTGAACAAAAACCAAATCTGCGTGCAAGAATATTTGCTTGCATGTAGATTTTGCAGCGTTGTCTGAAAATATCATCATCATCAGTCATTCTATCATTAATAACATGTCCCAGATATTTAATTTTATCCCTGACAATTAATTCCCTGCCTGCCAATTCAAAGACAGGGAATTTCATTAACAAATCTTCTTTAGTGCGGCAGATCAGCACACAACTCTTATTTAAGATAAGATAAGATAAGATAAGCCTTTATTAGTCCCACAATGGGGAAATTCCAGGATTGCAACAGCACAGGGATAGCAACACTCAGAGCAATAATCAGAAGGCAAGAAAAAACAACATCTACTAAACATATGTCCATATTACTATAAATATATACTGTATATATAGACACACAGTGCAGAGCATTATGGTTGGTTGGTGAATGTGCAGCAGAAAGTCTAAGCTCTCTCTCCAGTATTTGTATTATATTTTATGTCATTTTCCTCTCCATAAGCACTACACACTCTTAATAACTCCTGAAGACCAGCACTACTTGGACTGAGAATAACTAGATCATCAGCATACATAAAATGATTCACTAGCTTATTCCCTATTAAACACCCAGTTTTACAGGCATTCAGTTGCTTTGACAACTCATCCATGTAAAGATTAAATAGAATAGGGGACAATATACTGCCCTGTCTGACACCACTGCTCACACCAAATGGTGATGAATGACTCTTCCCCCATTTCACCAGCATCTTCTGTTGTGCGTACCAGTAAATCAGGATACGTACTAAGTACTTGGGCACCCCCCTGTCAATCATTTTCCTAAACAGTATCCTGTGATTAACACGATCAAACGCCTTGGAGGCGTCAATAAAGCACAGAAAAACTGAAGAATTTTGATTTCTGTATTTATTTATAATTTCTTTTAAGGCATATATGCACAGATCTGTTCCATGATGGGGTTTGAATCCAAATTGATGATCAGTAGATTTGATGAATACATTTAATTTTTCAAACATGATTTTTTCCAGTACTTTAGATATTATATTGGCTAAAGCTATGGGTCTGTAATTATCCAGGCTACACAGCTTGCCAGCTTTATTTTTAATGACTGGTACCAACACAACAGACAATAATGATTCTGGTAACATCCCATGAATCATGAAGCTGGTGAAACAGATTGCAAGAAGAGGAGCAATATATAAAATAATATTCTGTATTTATACTGGAAAACTCTTTAAGTTTCAGAAACTTATCTCCATGGTGGGTGTATACCCACAGAGAACCTTTTTGAAACACATGTATCTGCAAAAGTCAAAGCACCAATTTTGTATGAGACCCACACATCCATATAATAAGACGATGCAAGTTGTACTACAAATTTCAAAGTAGCAGCTTTCAAGTCAGTAGGCTTATTGGCGTACACTTTAATCCCTCTCATTTCATAGCAGTGACTCGGCGAATCAGGATTTCCAGGTAATGTCCATAATAATACTTTATTGGATAACCTGGTTACAAATGTAATCTTCCACAGGGTCTTGTTTTGCAATGTAAACCAAACGAAAGACACAAGGGAATGTCTCTGATGGTTTCTCATTTATCGAGGTAAAAAAGAACAAACTAAACATGTTCACATTTATGTAGTGGAAAAAAGGAAACCTTTCGTTAGGGATACTTTTAATTCTCTTTTTTTCTAAACTAAAACTCAGAGATATTTTGGTATTGATGCTATAGTCCTACTCTTCATTTCAGAATAACATGTAAAAGAGGCCAAAATGCCGAAACGAAAACGTGATGGAAGTGCTGCTGCAGCATCTCCAAAGCCTTCTCGCAAAAAGCCCACCCATGCCACATGCATGCTTCATGTGCCATCTTTATCTGATCATGGCCCTTTCACAAAATTAAGTAATGTCAAAGGAACTGCAGCTGAAAAACTACAGTACCTTCATGGTATTCGGGACCGCCGTCTCCACCAGCCACATGATTCGCCACATCGTATGCAATCTGTGTGACCAGATTTCTGCAGCCCTCCCTGATGACTTGGAAAGCATTGGGTATCACCGTCAGTGTTATCAGCGTTTTACCTACAACTTGGATCGTCTTGGAGATGGACAGGACAATGAACCAAAGGCATCAACCTCGGCATTACGTTCACCCCGCAAACGATCTACCCCAGGTCCTCTCTTCCCACGCGAGTGCATTTTCTGTGAAAAACTAGAGATTAAAGGACCTGACCGAAAAACTGAGCGGCCTCGACTGTTCTCATCTTGGAGGAACAAAGACAATGCTTGGGAGCAAATCGAATCAAAGGCAGAAAAATTGGGTCTATCTCGACTACATCGCTTGGTGAAAGGTGTTGATCTTTTCTCTGCTGAGGCCAAGCACCATGAGTCATGTTTTAAGTCCTTCCGTACAACTTTCTCTAACTACGAGCATGGGATCAACAGAGCTAAAGAACCGAAGCACAGCGAAATGCTAATTGCCCATGAGAAGGCTCTGGCATCAGTACGGGACCATATTCAGATTCATGTCATCCAGCAATATGAGGTTGTACGGCTAAGTTCCTTGCGCTTGCTGTTCATCGAAGAGTTGAAACGAAATGGGTATGAGAATGAGAACTATCGCTCTGAAAAACTACTGAAACGCCTGCAGATTGACCCAATCCAGCATGTTTCCTTTATGAAAATCATCCCAGATAAATCTGGCGCAATTTCATTCTGGCCTTGGGAGAAGAATACTGTGTCACTCTTCTTGGGTTCTATGTTTTCAGTGGAGAGGACTGCACCAGTGCATTTAAGGGGAAAGGAAAGGTGAAGCCCCTCAAAAAACTAGAGAAAAACCCAAAGTTTCACAAGGCCTTCCGGCAACTAGGAGATGACTGGGATGTTGACTCGTTCGTGCTAACTCAGATAGAACAGTTCACTTGCCTGATGTATGGCCGAAGTCGTGATACTTCAGTGGATGTTGCCAGAGCAAAGCTGCTACGCAAGATGGTTGGCGATAATGAGAAAATGACTTCCAAGTCTAAGGTTGACCTGGCACGCCTTCCCCCTTGCCAATCTGCTTTGAAGCAACATGTCAATCGTGTAAACCATCGCATGTGCTTATACAAAAGAGCTGACGTTCCTATTCTGGAAAAGCCTAAACCGTACGATCAAGGACAGGGATGGAAGAGAACCAATGAAGGCGTGTTGGAACCATTGTGGTCAAGTGTCCCCGTGTTACCAGAGTCCCTTGTTGATCTCATGGGAACAGTGGAAGAACAGCTTGATGGTGAACAGGAGGAAGATTACTATGACTTTGAGTTTGACCAGTTTGACTTTGACTCTGGAGAGGAAAGTGACGATGGTGTATAATGATCAAGGGATGAAAGGTTATACTGACATGTAAACATGCCAAGCATTCATATTGAGACTGGTCTAATAATGTACTTTGACCCTACAAACACGGTCTTGACACCAAAGTCGTAAACATAGCATGGATCAAAAAGGTTTTCCAGGTTGTTGATGGCTGAGTTATTCAGTATAAATAAAGTTTATTATTATTTTATATACCCACCGTGTCTCAAATCTGTGACCTTTTGACCTCTGGTGACCCCATTTCTGGCCCCATCTGCAGAAACTTTGTATGAATGAATAGCGGAATGCAAGACGGTCAAGATGAGTGGTAGATATCGCATTTATCTTGTGTGGTTCAAAAGTTACGTGCATTTTAGTTTCCCCTACCCCATATTTTAGCTTTCGTAAAAATGGATAAAACAGATGTTCGTACAGTATAAGCCATTTATAAGATAATCTTGTTTTGTCACATCAAAGTGATCAATTTGCATCCTGTCGACAATATCTAGCCATTAAAACTGTTGAACGAACCACTGGGGGGCTGGCATAAGCTTTAATTGACACGATGCAAAATTTTCAGCAATGACCTATTTTGGCAACCTTTTGCCCTCTGCTGACCTAATTATTGCACCGAATTTTGATATTTACCCACCAATGGAAATCCGAGATCATTCCGAACATTTTGAGTGGTATTACATGTAGCTGTGATGTTGCAATCTAAAGATATGCTAATTTGTATTTTCCCTACCCCTAAAATTGAGATTTGATAGTTTCCCGAGGTCCTATGCTGAACTTGCATAAAAAAGTCACGTGGGACAATTTATGCAACTGGTAACATAGCAAACCATTTTCTACACATATTTTTCCATCTAATGATACCAATTAAAAATATATTTCCAAAGGTGCACGCTAACCCCCTTTTTTGACTAGACTAAAATTAAGATTAACGCTTTGATCTATGATCAATAAGGAGTTTGAGATTACCTTGCAATATGAACATACTCTTACAGAGAAGCAAAAACATGGATGATGGAACATTCATCCTACAAACTAAACAAAAACAAATTCCCTTTCCCCACATTCGTGGTAATCCCCCCAAAATCAAAAAATTCCGTCTCCCGTTATAGCTAGTGACTGTTCCACACCTGCGAGGATCAGTCAAACCACTCTCTCTTTCTCCTCTCAATCACCCTGACACTACTACTATTTTTATGACATTAACTCTCTTCTGTAGTTTTTTCAACATAACTTCAAAGTTTTATAGCAACTTTGTACGTCATAGCTTTTTTTTTTTAATACAGTCTGTATTTTGTAGATATGTTATATGTTTCAGATCAATCAGATGCCTGTACAAATGCTTAAATGTTCTACCTTTGTCATGTTCATGCTTAGCTCCCACCAGTCTTCTTTTGGATCTGCTTGATGAGCTCCTGCGCCTCTTGAGGGGTCTTGAAGGTGTGGGTTCTCCCTTTATATGTGACCAGCAGTCTTGCCGGATGAATTACTCCGTGACGAATCCCTAGGTTGCGCAGCTCTTTGCGGGCGGGGTCGAACTGCCTCCTTAATTGTTGAATTCCTGTGGCCAAACCTGGATAGAACCGCACCTGTTGATCCTGGTATTTAATTTCCCCTTTAGCTTGCGCCGCATTGGTGACTGTCATCTTGTCTCTGTAGTTGAGGAACTTCATAATCAGCGTCCTCGGTGGTGTCTTATTATCTCTCGGTGGGCCGATTCGGTGAGCTCTCTCGAAAACGACCGATGACTGCAGATCCGCGTTATTCAGTGCTTCTGGAATCCAATTTTCCAAAAAGGAACATGGGTCCTGTCCCTCTGCTCCCTCCGGGAGGCCCACCAGCCTCAAATTATACCGTCGCGAGCGGGATTCCAAGTCTAGGACGTTATCTTCCAGACGTTTGCATTTTGATTCCAATGTTTGCAACTTAGATTGTAGGCTGGTGACATCATCTTCAGCGCTTGAAATTCGGAGCTCCGCCTGCTCCATGCAGTCGTTTATTTCCTTTCTCATACCTTCTATCGCTGCTATAATCCCATCAAATTTAGACGAAAACTCTGTTCTCATGGAGTTGATGGCAGTGAGCACTGCGTTTGTCCCCTCTTCAGCAGTTCCCGCTCCGCTGCTAGCTCCCCCCTCCGCCATTGTCTCTGGAGTTTTTCTGTTTCGCCTCGAGCGTGGAAGTCTGTTAGCTTGGGTTGTTTTGTCGAGTTACCTTTTCCTCCACCTAATTTCCCAACCTTGGTCTTTACCATATCCGCGCCAAAACGTTGGGATGGGTTTTTGTTCCAATTAAGAGAGTTTTAGTAAAATTTTTATTTTTACGAGCAGAGCAGTGTGAAACATGTCTTCCTATGTGGCCGCCATAACCGGAAGTATCATGGATAGATATTTTTAGCACAAATAAATGAATATACAAACTGACCTTACCGTAGCTGAGATGAGCCGTCTGTCGACGTGATCTCTTGCAAAGAGCCTGAGTCTTCACTACTGAGTGGAGGAAAAGATGAAGCTACTTTGTTTTTGTGGAAATAGATTATTTTTCCTTTACCATGGTAAAAGACAAAAGCATATTGGTGGGTTGCAAACTAAAATGCTGGTTGAGACCTACTGCAATCTTTAGAAATGCTTGAAAACAGCAACGAAGCTCCGACAAAGCTAGTGCAAAGTAATGGCTGGCTATGCTCACAACACCGTGTTAGTAGATCTATGCTATCTGAACAGCCACAGCTGGATATAAAGTGGAAATACTCTTGTTTCAACACCCACAGCTGGATTTCAAGTACAGGTATGCATCTGGACAGTTTGTGACCCAGCAAGAACTAAACGACTGAATGCCAGATACTTCGTTACAGACTGAAGACGTGATATAAACAGTGACTTTCTGTCAGACAGCTGAGACTGTGAGCCACTGAAGTTAAAACACATTTACTTGCTACCTGGATAAAGATTATTCACAAATGGATTTTGGTCTCCAAAAGGAATTTGAAGGACTGGATCATGTCCATCCATCAGGTCCTTCCTACCTACGGCGGTCAGACTGTACAACCTAAGCAGGGCTGCTCGCAGAGATAGCAAAAAGACATGACAACTTAATAGTATTGAATGCAAAAGATGCAATAGACTTACACAATGGTCCCCTCTGGTATACAACTAGGAAAATACCGGTCACTATGGAGGGTGAGAATATGTATGGGTACATAATCATACCATGTAGGATAACTAAGTAGATGGTTGTGCTGTTTCATTCCATCTAGCTACAATGCTCCGCACTGTGTGTGTTTATAATTTATATATTTATTCCATCTAGCAACAATGCTCCACGCTGTGTGTGTTTATATATCTACATATTTATTCCATCTAGCTACAATGCGCCGCACTGTGTGTGTTTATATATATATTTGTATATTTATTCCATCTAGCAACAATGTTCCACGCTGTGTGTGTTTATATATCTACATATTTATTCCATCTAGCTACAATGCTCCGCACTGTGTTTATATATTCATATATTTATTCCATCTAGCTACAATGCTCCGCACTGTGTGTGTTTATATATCTACATATTATTCCATCTAGCTACAATGCTCCGCACTGTGTGTGTTTATATATTTACATATTTATTCCATCTAGCTACAACGCTCCGCACTGTGTTTATATATCTACATATCTATTCTATCTAGCTACAATGCTCCGCACTGTGTGTTTATATATTCACATATTCATTCCATCCAGCTACAATGCTCCGCACTGTTTATATATTTATATACCTATCCCATCTAGCTACAATGCTCCGCACTGTGTCTGTATATATATATATATATATATATATTTATATTTATATGTACATATGTATACTTGCTGCTCTTGTTTTTTCTCTTGCCTTCTGATTGTTGCTCTGAGTGTTGCTATCCCTGTGCTGTTGCAATCCTGGAATTTCCCCATTGTGGGACTAATAAAGGCTTATCTTATGTCTCTGTCACAGCAGACATTTGCACGGTGGATAATGGACATTTTCTTTGGATCACTGCACATCGGATTAAAGCCATATCATAAAGGTAAGATAAACATGGACATCTTTATGCAGTGTTGCCAACTCTCACTCTTTTGGAGTGAGACTCACTCTTTTTCCCTCTCTCTCACTCCACAAAGCCTATTTCTCACTCCAAAATGAGGAAATTACTGGCAATTTTTTGTTGATTTTCTTCAGATTTTTCCCACAATAAGAGCTCTCAAGGCAGGATAAAGCAGACTGAACATGTTCTAAAAGCTCTGTCTGAACCATTTTGTTTTCAGCCTGACATTAATAAGTCCATAATGTAATCCATTAATTAAATTATCTTGCTATGTGTGCAAGATGATTTAAGTATGCATTTAAAAGTAATGTGAAAGTTACTTTTCCAAGTAACTTTAATCATTCAGAAATTGGTAAAGTAACTCAATTTTGAAAAGAAGTAACCAGTAACTGTAATTAGATACTATTTTTTAGTAACTTGCCCAACACTGGTGATTTGTAACAGAAGGATAGCAGCTAGAGTGAAAGAGAAGATTTACAAGACAGTAATGAGACCTGCTATGATGTATGGTTTAGAGACAGGAACACTGAAGAAAAGACAGAAGGTGGAGCTGAAGGTGGCAGAGTTGAAGATACTAAGATTCTCTTTGGGAGTGACTAGGAGGGACAGGATTAGAAATGAGTACAGTATATCAGAGGGACAGCTCAGTTTGAGAGGTTTGGAGATAAAGTAAGAGAGGCAAGGCTGAGATGGTTTGGACATTTAAGAAGAGGGATAGTGGATATATTGGACAAAGGATATTGAAGATGGAGCTGCCAGGCAGGAAGAGAAGAGGAAGACCACAGAGAAGATTCATGGATGTAGTGAAGGAGGACATGGAGAGGGTTGGTGTGACAGGAAGATGCAAGGGATAGGATGAGAAGGAGGCAGATGATCAGCTGTGGTGACCCCTAAAGGGAGCAGCCGAAAGAAGAAGATTAGACCCTGGTAGCAGTAGATGTATTGTAACATAAAAGACTGGGAGGTAGAGTTGTAGTCAAGTGTTGAACCTGTTTTAATGCTGGAGGGGCTAATAGATGGTGCCTTGAATCCTAGAGCTGGCAGAAACAGAACTGATGGGGCCTTTTTCCAGCACAAGGAGTAGTTGGGCTGCTTAGAAAAGTAACCTCAAGTAGAAATCCCCTCACAGCACCAGTAAACATCCAGGGAACAGACATTGAGATGGTGACATCCTACAAGTACCTGGGTGTTTATTTGAACAATAAACTAGACTGGTCACACAATATTGATGCACTCTACAAGAAAGGACAATGCAGGCTGTTCCTACTGAGGAGGCTCAGGTCTTTTGGTGTACAAGGGGTGCTCCTGAAGACCTTCTACAAGTCGGTGGTGGCATCAGCCATCCCTTTTGGAGTAGTCTGCTGGGGCAGTGGCATCATAGCAGCCAACAGGAAGAGACTGAACAAACTGATCAAGAAAGCTAGCTCTGTCCTGGGGCAGCGCCTCGACCCAGTGGAGGAGATAGGAGACAGAAGGATGGTGGCTAAGCTGTCATCTCTGCTGGAGTCCAAGTCCCACCCTATGCAGGACATGCTGAACGCACTGAGGAGCTTATTTAGCAGTAGGCTACATCATCCTAGGTGCGCGACCGAGAGGTTTCGCAGGTCCTTCCTACCTACGGTTGTCAGACTTTATAACCTAAGCAGGGCTGCTCGCAGAGATAGTAAAAAAACGTTACGACCTAATAGTATTGAGTGCAAAAGACGCAACAAACTTACACAAAATGGTCCCCCTCCAGTATACAACTAGGACAATATCAATCGCTACGGAGGGTGACAATATGTATGGGTACATTGTGGTGACCCACCATAATCTACATGGACATTCAACCTTCACACTCAGCTAGGCGGCAGGAAGCAGAACAATTTGCATACGGACAGAGAGCCCCTAGGAGACAATCAGAACAATGGACTATTGTTATACATCCCTGGATTAAGGAGACGAAGGCCTGCGCCAGTTAATCATGCGACTGATATGCATTGACTGATATGTATATCAATATGCAAATGTGCCATGCATTCTCTCTTGTCTGTATAAAAGAGCTTACTACACACGCACAGCACAGCACAGCACAGCACAGCACAGCACAGCACAGCACAGCACAGCACAGCACAGCACAGGACACACAGCACAGCACAGCGCACACAGCCACAGCGCACAGTGCTACAGTATGTCTCATGATGGAGGAAATAAAATTCTGAAACCTTCCAGCTCGTCACATCTCGCCTGAACTTATTTGTTCCTCCACAACATATTCATACTATGTGGGGTAACTAAATAGACTGTTATACTGTTTATTTCATCTAGCTACAATACTCCGCACTGTGTATATATATTTATATATATACACAGTGCTGCACGGTGGCGCAGTGGTTAGCACTGTGGCAGCACAGTTTACCCTCGGCCGGGGGATCGCGGGGATCGTGAGATCGTGGGTTTGATCCCTGCCCCCGACCAACAGTGATCTGTGTGGAGTTTGCATGTTCTCCCCGTGTTGCGTGGGTTTACTCCGGGATTTCTCCGGTTTCCTCCCACATACCAAAAACATGCAGGTTAGGGATGCGGGGTGCTTGCGCACGCAGCGACCAGCAGCTGGTGGCTTGTCACCAGACTGCAAAACAAATCTACCTACGGGTACAAAATAAGTAATAAAAATAAAAAATAAAAAAAATATATTTATGTGTACATACACTACCGTTCAAAAGTTTGGGGTCATCCAGACAATTATTTTGTGTTTTCCATGAAAAGTCACACTTATTTATCACCATGAGTTGTAAAATGAATAGAAAATATAGTCAAGACACTGACAAGGTTAGAAATAATGATTTGTATTTGAAATAATAATTTTTTCCTTCAAATTTTGCTTTCGTCAAAGAATCCTCCATTTGCAGCAATTACAGCATTGCAGACCTAACATGATTGCACAGGGGTTTTCTAATCATCCATTAGCCTTCTGACGCAATGAGCAAACACATTGTACCATTAGAACACCGGAGTGATAGTTGCTTGAAATGGGCCTCTATACACCTATGTAGATATCGCACCAAAAACCAGACATTTGCAGCTATAATAGTCATTTACCTCATTAGCAATGTATAGAGTGTATTTCTGATTAGTTTAAAGTTATCTTCATTGAAAAAAAGTGCTTTTCTTTCAAAAATAAGGAAATTTCTAAGTGACCCCAAACTTTTGAACGGTAGTGTATGTATATTCACTGCTCTTATTTTCTTATTTTCTAGATTCAAGATTCAAGATTCAAAGGCTTTATTATCATGTGCACAGTTAAGAAATGTTACATTTCCTGAGCAATGAAATTCTTACTTTGATCTCCCAACGAGTGCCAAGTTAAAGGTACAGAAACAACAATTCTAATAGGTCATGACACACTAACACAGTAACTCAATCCTAGTACTGATGGATGCTAAGACACATACACCAACACACAGTTAGGCAGTAGAGGAATGAAAATGAAGTCACCGGATGACTAAAGTGATAGTGCTATATTGATATCAGAGATGATGTGAACCTGAGATGGCATGAACCTATGTACAGTGTGCAAATGAGCAGTGTGCAACCTGATGTGAACCTGAGATGGCATAAACTTATGTACAGTGTGCAAATGAGCATTGTGCAACCTGATGTAACCTGAGATGGCATAGACTTATGTACAGTGTGCAAATGAGCAGTGTGCAACCTGATGTAAACCTGAGATGGCATAAACTTATGTACAGTGTGCAAATGAGCATTGTGCAACCTGATGTAACCTGAGATGGCATGAACCTATGTACAGTGTGCAAATGAGCATTGTGCAACAATCAGTGTGTAATTACAAATTATTGGTAAGTAGCAGCAGAGATGATATGGACATCAGACAGGTGATACCATATCTACTGTACAGGTGAGCAGTGTGCAAATTTAGCAGCCAGTGTGTGAGTTCCTATATGCAAAGCTGTGTTAAGAGTTTTGGGAGTTGTTATCTGTTCATGAGTCTGATGACAGTGGGAAAGAAGGAGTTTTTCAGTCTGGTTGTCCGGCATTTCAGATTTCTGTACCTCCGACCTGAGGGTAGAAGTGTGAACAGTCTGTGTTGGGGGTGGGTGGAGTCCCAGAGGATGACATCAGCTCTCTTTTGGACTCTGTGATGGTAGGTGCTCTGCAGAGAGGGGAGTGGACTCCGCTGTCTTCACCACTCTCTGCAGACATTTGCATTCCAGGGCAGTGGTGTTTCCGTATCATGCAGTGATGCCATTGGTCAGGATGCTCTCGATGATGCAGCTGTAGAAATTGTTGAGGCTCCTGGAAGACATGCCAAACTTCTTCAGCCTCCTCAGAAAGTACAGTCGCTGTTGAGCTCTCTTGACTAGCTCTGTGGTGTTGTATGTCAACTTAAGGTCCTCGCTGATGTGGATGCCCAGGTATTTAAAGCTGTTCATTCTCTCCACCTCAAGCTTCCGGATGAACAGTGGCCGATGGGGTCTCCTCCTCCCTTTCCTCATGTCCACTATCATTTCCTTTGTCTTGTCTGTGTTGAGGGTGAGACTGTTGTCCTCACACAATGACACCAGGTTGGCCACCTCCCTCCTGTAGGATGCTTCGTCATCACCAGTGATGCGTCCTATCACTGCTGTGTCATCCGCAAACTTTACGATGATGTTGTCTTTGTGGGAGGCAACACAGTCATGGGTGAAGAGGCTGTAGAGGATGGGGCTGAGAACACAACCCTGGGGGACATCTGTGTTTGTGATGAGGCTGGCTGAGGTCCTGTTACCCATCCTGACAGACTGGGGCCTGCCAGTTAGAAAGTCCAGTAGCCAGTCACAGAGGGTGGGGCGCAGGCCAAGTGAAGACAGTTTGTCAGTGAGTTTGTGGGGGATGACCGTGTTGAAGGCAGAGTTGTAGTCGACAAAGAGCATCCTAATGTAGGAGTCTTTATCTTCCAGGTGGGAAAGAGAATAATGGAGTGCTGCAGCGATGGCATCTGAGGTGGATCTGTTGGGCCGGTAGGCGTACTGTAGGGGGTCCAGGGTGCCTGGTATGCTGTCCTGAATGAGGGGCAGCACCACTCTCTCAAAGCACTTCATGATGATTGGAGTGAGTGCTACTGGTCTGTAATCATTCAGACAGGTTGGCGGGCTCCTTTTGGGGACGGGAATGATAGTTGTTGTTTTGAAGCACAAAGGGACTATGTTTTGGTTGAGGGAGAGGTTGAAGATTGCTGTGAGAACATCAGTCAGCTCTGCAGCACATGCTCTGAGGGCCCGCCCAGGGATGTTGTCTGGTTCTGCTGCTTTGCGGGGGTTGATATTTCTCAGTGCTTCGTTTACTTGGTCTGGTGAGACTCTTAGTGGTTGGGGGGGGGGGGGGTGCGTGAGTGTGTGTCTCTTTTCTGTGCTGTGGCTGATGGTCTCAAAGCGGGTGTAAAAGATGTTGAGATCGTCCGGCAGGCTGTCTGTAGGGCTAGCGGTGCTGCTGTTGGTCCTCTTGTAGTCTGTGACGTGTTGCAGGCCTTGCCACATGCACGCCGGGTCAGGAGTGGCGTAGAGGCTGACCAGCCTTTCTCTGTACTGCTTCTTGGCTGTTGTTATAGCCTTCCTCAGTCCATACTTTGCAGCTTTGTACTCGACCTCACAGCCTGATTTAAATGCATGAGAGCGAGCATGCAGCATCTGACGTACCTGACTGCTGATCCAGGGCTTCTGGTTGGGGAACTTCCTGACCTGTATGGTGGGTACAATGGTATCAACGCACGTGCTTATGTACGCAGTCACGTATTCAGCGTAGTCCTGCATGTTAACAGAAGAGTTAACATACAGGACTACGAGTGCCAAGCCAAGTGGCTGCAGCTTTTAAACACATCCCAGTCTGTGCAGGTAAAACAGTCTTGCAGGGTGCTCTCAGTCTCTGGAGTCCAGCTCTTAATTTGCTTAGCAACTGGGTTTGTTTGTTTCAGCTTTTGTCTGTAGGCTGGGTACATAAACAGTGAGATGTGAACTGACTGTCCGAAGTGGGGGCGGGGTGCCGCTCTGTAGGTGCCACGTATGTTGGAATAAACATGATCCAATGTGTTTTTATCATGGGTGGGAATGTCCATATGCTGGTGGTATTTGAGGAGTACAGTCCGTAAATTGCACTGGTTAAAGTCGCCAGCAACAATAAAAACAGCATCAGGATGTTTCGTCTCTACTGCAGTGTTGCCATCATGGAGTTTGTTTAGCGCTACTGTGTAGTTGCTCTGTGGACAGATGTATACAGTGGCCAAAAACACAGTGGTAAATTCCCTCGGTAAATAATAGGGGCGGCATTTCAGCAGTAAAAACTCCATGTCAGGCAAGCAGTGCTTGTAAACAGTCTGTACATCTCCACACCACAAGTGGTTTATACATACGCACACACACCCACTCCTCGTCTTACCAGAGTCTCCTGTTGTGTCTGCCCCATGTGTTGAGTGGGTCTGGAGCTGAATAGCGCTCTCCGGGACTCTGTTTAAAAGCCAAGTTTCACAGAATATTAGGGCACAACACTCTCTTGTCTCCCGCTGGTTTTCAATCCTCGCTCTTAGTTCGTCTAGCTTATTTTCCAAAGACCGAACATTTGCAATTAACAGACTGGGTAGTGGTGGCTGGCTGGAGCGAGTCTTTAGCCTAGCCTGTAGCCCTCCTCTCTTGCCTTGCCTTCGGCGCCTTCGACCCAGCCTCCGACACGCTTTCTTTGGGTCAGCATGCTCACGTGGGCTCGGTGCTTCAGGGCCTTCCTGGGGGTGCTGATGGTGATCGTTGGGGCGGACGATGCATTGCAGGTCGGGTGGTATAAAACAAGTAATCTCCGTGCGGCTGCTTGACTTGGCGATATCCAGTAGTGTTTGTGGGTCCCATGTTAGCAGTACTTGACCTCCATGCACTGTAGAAAGAACAACAACTATGCAAAAAAGGAGAAAAGTCGGCATTTGGGAGCAGAATGAGCAAAGACGTTCATCAATGGTGGGCGCCATCTTAACAGATTACAAATTATTGCTCTGAGTGTCGCTATCCCTGTGCTATTGCAATCCTGGAATTTCCCCATTGCAGGACTAATAAAGGCTTATCTTATCTGATCTTATCTTAAATATCTTTCTTACAGCTGAATGGTCTTATCTGTGATGAATAACAAGTATACAGTAGATCTCCTGGAAGTGCTTCATGCCCACATTTATTTTGATGATTGATAAACCTGCAGAGGGAAGGCCTTAGGCTGTGTCTCCATTCAGTTTCACCCTAAAAGTAGGTCATGAAGTCAGTCCCCCCCCACATCAAGGTACTTCAGATCTAAAAAGGCACTGGCATTAAAAAAAAAGTTCAGCAGATAGAAAAAGCGTCCTCACCCCCTCAGCCCACTTCTGTACCATGGTGTTAGTTTGACTTCATTAAATAGAAGTGTAATTTTGTTTTCATCAGAAATGCTGTTGCTGTTTACTCGCAGCTCCAATTCACCAAGGTAAACACAAATTGGATAGAATAAGGGAAGACATTTAAATGTAAATTGTATTTCTTAGAAAAGCAAAAGGGGGCATTGATAAGAGCTGCAGAGAAAATGAGCAGAGCCGAGTCTAACTCCCAGAGAGAGTGACTGCCTTTACTGTTTTTCTCACTTGATCATATTTGGATCTTCGCCTGTGATTACTTGTTCCAAAAAGGTACTAAGTGAAGAAAAGTGCAACTGTGGAAAGTTTTTAAAAGATGAGAGACAAGGTCAGCCAAACCTGCAAGATCGATAGGCTGTAAAGTATGTCCTGCTTGACTGCAGCATAATACAGAAAAATATACATCATTATTTTCTCTAAATTTTAATTTAAACTCCTTAAGCTGTACCATCTCATTTTATAGGTAGGTCTTCTTACATAAAGCCTACAAGATAAACACCGAAGAAAACAACACACAACACATCACAGACATACTGTAAATAAGTGCTCTACACACAGCTCCTGTTTACTACATTTGCTGAGAAAAAAAAAATAAAATTAACAAAAATACAATTAAACACCAATTTTCATAATGCCCATCACTTAAAAGGGAAAACACAACAACAATAAAGGCTGCCATTCATCAGTATGCTCATCCAATATATATTAATAGGCTGGATAGTAAAAGGAAAGGGAAATAAATTGTGGCAGCATTTTCATATCAGAATAGGGATTTCAGCGTAAATACAAATAGGCTTTACACAAAGGTGACCTTTGTTTGAAGTTCAAAAGTTGGAGGTCCATTTCACAATTGATTCAATATTTTCTTCTGTTACAGCCTTTTCCCCATGTTATTATTTCTTCTGTCAAAACTTGCAAAAATACATGCTTGTAAAATCCACTTGGTTTGGTTTAGGTATTCAAATGTGATTGTTACCTCCGCCAGGCCGAAAAGGCCAGGAGGAGGTAATGTTTTTGCCAGGGTTTGTCTGTCTGTTTGTGTGTTGGTTAGCAAGATAACTCAAAAAGTCTTGGACGGATTTCCATGAAACTTTCAGGCATTGTTGGAAATGGTACAAGGAAGAACTGATTAAATTTTGGGGATGATCCGCATCACCGTCTGGATACAGGAATTTTTTAAAGCATTTTTTAACACTGTGACATACGGCCATTTTCAACATGTGCGCAGGCGCAATGGAGGGCGCTGGTCGTCGTGTCTGACCAACACAAACTCCGCATTCTTCAACTTTTTAGGCACAAAAGCACGCGGAAAACACTGGTGGCCTGGGCCCGCCAGCGTGCCTGTGTTTGCGCGCAGCTGCAAAACCTGACACGGGCAGCTGTCCGCCGTCGGATTACTTGGCAGAAATTCCCGGGCCAGCCATAGGCGCTGCGCAAAAACGAGCTCTCTGCCGGGGAAGCTTCTAAATTCTGTTTTGCCGCGGAGTGCAACCCCAATAATATAATATAAAACCCACCGAAACCTGTCTACCCAATCTGCATCCGTCAGTGGAGGAGATGGACACAACAGCAACACTTCAGTTTATTACTTCCGCCAAGGAGGCAATGCTTTTACTACTGAATCACTAATCCTATCACTATCAGATTGATTGTCATTGATTAATTGTCTATGTTTATTGCACTGTCCCTGTCAAATAAACAAATAATCATTGTCAATCCAATTGCTAGTCATATGTTTTCATGCTCAAGCAATCTGAAAATTGACACACAAACACTGTGTGGGGGGAACTGTGGCGCATGGCGGAGGTCTGCGCTCTCCGAGTGCTTTTCTATTTTGTGCAGTGAATTGGATGAAGTAAAATGATTCCATTGGGGCTGCTCTTTATCTCTAGTTCTGTTCATAACATTTATGATGAGAATTTCAAGACACAGGTAGACAGGGGAAGGTGTCATGTTTGGTGGTGTCAGGATCTTGTCTCAGTGTTTTTGCTGATGATGTGACTCTGTTGCCCCCAGTCGTAAATCAGCCTCCAGCTTGCTGCTGGAGCAGCGGCATCACAGCAGCCAACAGGAAGAGACTGAACAAACTGATCAAAAAAGCTGGCTCTGTCCTGGGGCAGCACCTCGACCCAGTGGAGGAGATAGGAGAGAGAAGGATGGTGGCTAAGCTGTCATCTCTGCTGGAGTCCAAGTCTCACCCTATGCAGGACATGATGAACACACCGAGGAGCTTATTTAGCAGTAGGCTACATCATCCTAGGTGCGCGACCGAGAAGTTTCACAGGTCCTTCCTACCTACGGCTGTCAGACTTTATAACCTAAGCAGGGCTGCTCGCAGAGATAGCAAAAAAACGTGACGACCTAATAGTATTGAATGCAAAAGACGCAACAGACTTACACAAATGGTCCCCTCCAGCATTCAACTAGGACAATATCAGTCGCTACGGAGGGTGACAATATGTATGGGTACATATTCATACTATGTGGGGTAACTAAAGGCGCTTTTCCACTAGCCCCGCTCAGCCCCGATTGAAAACCCGACTCTACTCACTTCGGTTCGGTTCGGCCTCAGTTGCTTTTCAACTACTGCTGGCACACCTGCTGGCACACCTGCTGTGGGTGGGATTTGTTGAACAGCAGGCGGCGCCACACCCTCGTGACGTGAAACACGTGACCGAATCCTCCACAACAAACAAAATGGCTGATGACGAGGAGAGAAGGAAGGAGGAAGGAGAGAGGAATGACTATGACATGAAACTGGTTAAATCTATGGTGCTGACTTGTTGTGCTCTGCACAATCTGTGAGAGAGTCATGGAGAGACGTTTGACACTACATTGGATGATGCAGTAGATGAACCAGTGGTGGCAGCGGCACAGAGAGCAGAGGAGCAGGGTGGTGATATTGTAGCGAACTCAATATAAGCACCCTACTTGGCTTGCCAAGTGGGTTGACCCTATTGGCGACACAGGTAGAGTGCGGGACTCCGGAGCGGGAGGCGTGAGTTCGAACCTGCCGGTGGGACGTTGCCATGTCGAACTGCACGCTACAATATAATACGAGATGCTGTGATGCAATACGTGCCTATTTTATGTGCATACATATTTCAAAAATGTTTTTTGTAAATAAAATGTTGTGCATGGTCCATCTACCTGTCCTCTTGTTCATAACGCTTATCTGTTAAGAAGGTGCGAAGCCATCAGCGTAATGATGAGTCCACACTTCTGTTGTGATAATTGCTCACGCTGAGCGCTCTGCCAGCCCCGTACGCTGTGGGGGTCACACACACAACGTGTTCCTCCCCACATTCTCAATTTTTTTTCCCGTATATTTTTCTCTTTGGCGTACAGAAATGGCAATACGCCCGTATTTGCTAAAATTGCATTTTCCCCATATTAAAATACGGCGAAACCGTATCACTTGACAGGTATGTAATTACATGCAGAAACACCACACAGGCCATCTTCACCAAAATCCAGCTCGACAAGCCACTTTTGCTTAGGTGGAAATGCAAATTGAACTATAAATCATGTGCTGATACATGTCATATTTTCCCATGTAAAGGTCTCCCACTTTTACTTACAAATTGATTTTTAATTTTTGGGAAAAAGGAATATAAATTTTGCACTTGTTGGTAACAACAGTTGTGTGCAACAAAAACACAGTTGTGTATCCTTGTCCGATTTGTCTACTGTTATTAGTGCCAAATTTTTGCTAGATTCCTTCTTAATTTATTAAATTTTGACTGGTGATGCAACATTCAACTTACACGTACTTACCTTTATCAGTGTCTACAAGTTCAAGCACACCTGTACAACTGCTTATAACATAAAAAATGTACCCGTTCAAGAGAAATGGATTCAGCATTGCAAATTTGTTTAAAATTAAAAAAAAACCTACCAAGACATTACGTTTCGTTGTGTTGTTAAAAATTAAATTACCATTAGAAGGCTATACACCTGACCTGATGAACAGCAGCATGTGGAGTGAACAGAGAATGGAATGTGTATGTAATTATTGGCTTTTCTCATACGGTGTCATAACAGATAAACCAGACTTTTGATGCAAACAATACAATTTTATTCCCGAAGCAAAATTTACAAACAAAAAAACAGACTGGGCGATGACATCTCTGCGAGCTCTTCCCTTCGTAACACAGCGTCCTGCTCCAGGGCTTCACGCGCATCTGCCCGCACATCTGCGGCCACCTGTCGCAAATGCTGCATGTACTCCTGATTCTTGCCGCTGGTCATGTTGTCGTTCCAAGAGCCGCATCTCTTCGTCATGCATGTTGACCATCGCTAATGTAAGGTCAGCAATGGAGTTGTCTGTTTTCGTCTTGCCTAGATGGAAAGACAGAAAGGCATGGTCGTTAAAGCTGGATCACTACATATATTATGGAATTACACAGGTGAAAGTCTGTGGTGGAATGTCACTATTATATTATGCTTCATTGCTGTATATAAGCTGAACTGTCATGTTGCTGCCCCTCAGTAGAGCAGATTTTGCAACACACAGGGTGCTGTCTTCGGCTGCAGCCCCCCTGCAAAACTAAAAAGGATTAAGATTAAGAATATGGATGGATGGATGGGTAATGTTTAAACTAGTTGCTTGTAGTGTGGCCGCAGAAATCTGAATGGGTTAATACAGTCAGCTGACGTGAAGCATTTCAATGAAGCATGTTGATTTCAACGGCAGTTCATCAGCTTTATTTGCTTGTCTAAAACAGGAGTTACAACAGCACCAATCACCACACCTAAAAATGGTTGTGGAACACCGATAAGTGAAGACCAAAGAATAACTTTTTTGCACATTTAAAAAGACATTTTCAATTAATTAATATGCAGCTACAGGAAATTGCATTAATCAATTTGGTACATAACTTGTTAGGCTCCAGCCCCCCCGCGACCTGTAAAGGATTAAGCGGTAGAAGATGGATGGATGGATGGATGGATTTTCGACCCTGGTTTCCGCTGCTGGACCTGTTTCAACCAAAAAAAAAAAAATCGTGGTTATTGTGCCTTACCGGCACTTGAAACTGATCCAGATGGAGCTGGTGATGTGGAGTCGATCCAGCTGGCGCTCCGGCAGACGCACACGCAGACGCAGCGCCAGGAGAGTCCGGTGTGTCCGTCATGTCCACTGAGGTGGACCCCTGTGATATGAAATGCGATTCTAGAAAGAAAATGCACACAATTTAAAACTTAACACCAAAGTGCAACATGTACACAACACTCTCAAGTTTTTAACCGGAATACAATAAGCGTAATTCGGCGTTTTGTTCGCGCTAATACTTAACACAAAGCAAGCGTGAATCTGCAGTTGGCTGCAAAACAATAGGCAAGCCTCAGTAACAACCATTATCCACAATCTAACAACCTTCCTATTTCTTAAAAACAGTGAGCTTGGCACAGAAAGGATCAAGTGGCAAAAAGATGCGCAATATCAAAACAACACTCACCATTCACGGTTTCCAAGGCTGTGGCTGTGACAGTGACCATGTCGAGCCCAATGTCTCTCAGCAAACCACTTCCACTCCTTCTGATCCGCTGAACTTTGAGCAATGTGGTCCTTCACTGCTCGGTAATAGCTTTTCAGCTTTTTCAGCTTCTCCCGACACTGTTTGGCAGTACGGATGTGCCCTTGGGAAGCCATCTGCTCGGACACCTGCATTTCAAGTAGATCCGTCCAACTCGCGCTGGATGCGATCGTCGCCTAATATAGAAAGAAAATTGTGCACCTCCTAATATATAATATTAGGAGTATATTATTATATAAGTATGTTATACAGTATATTAATATAATATACCGTATTAAAGGGGCGCACTGTGTTCACTGGCTGAACAATTACAAATGGCAGTCGTGGAGTAACGTTACGACCTGACCAATCAGTGGCGACCAGTCTCTTAAAGTCATATCACAGCCATACTCAGCCCTACTCAGCTCGGTTAGACCCTGCCCTGGATCAGGTACGAAAAAAGTACCTGCTAACCGGTGCTGGGGCTAATGGAAAAGCGCCTAAAGCGGGCTGAGTGGTGCGGTGTAGGGCTAAGTGAGGCTAGTGGAAAAGGGCCTTAAATAGACTGTTATGTTGTTTATTCCATCTAGCTACAATGCTCTGCATTTTGTATATATATTTATGTGTACATTGTAGCCACACATGTGCCTTGCATAATGCCTCACATTTTAGATAAGAACAAAGTGTAGAGTTTCCTTGGAGATAACAGGAAGCTGTGAACGTGATCTTTTGTATGTCAGAGACGGTGTGGAGTTTCCTTTGTATGCCAGAGTCTGTGAGGGGGATGTGTACGGATTAAGGAAGTGCATGCAAAGTGACCTTTTATGTGAATGCATTGTGACCTTTTGATATGCAGAAGGACCTGAGTATATAAGTGAAGAGTTCTGTTTGAGAGGTCCTCTTTTCTACTATGCTCATGAGAGACAATGTGTAATAAACTGCTTGAGATCTACTTGTCTCATCATTTACACATTCTACACTGGTGACCCAAGACGAAGCATGCGACACGAGGAGAATTCCCCGGAGCCAGCCTCGTTGGGAGTCCCCAGCCAAACGTATGCCGTTACGGTCCAGCTACCGGACTTTTGGCAGCACAACCCGCGCTCCTGGTTCCACCTGGTTGAGGCACAGTTTGCTCTCCGGGGAATATCGGTAGATGACACGAAATTCTACCATGTAATCGCAAAGCTCGATAACCACATGGCTCAACATGTGGAGAGCCTTTTGGAGCAGCCACCAGCCAGCGACAAATACGGCGCGTTGAAGGCTGCACTCATCCAGCACTACTCATCCAGCACTACACGCTCTCGGTTGAGGAGAGAGCAGAGAGACTCCTGGCGCTGACCGAGTTGGGAGATGGCACGCCCGTTGACCTGATGGAGAAGATGCTGAAGTTGAAAGGCTCGGACGATGACCACTTCATCTTTACCCACATTTTCCTCAGGACCCTACCGTCAGAGACGAGAGCGACCCTGGCCATTTCGCCGTTGTTGGCCCAGCGGGACTACCGCGCGCTGGCCCGGGAGGTGCATCGGATTGTCAACGCCAGCAGACAGCGCGCGGCCACGGCGGCAGCGACAGAGCTCGGCGCGACGACCGGAGATGGCAGGGAGCCAGGGACAGCAGTAGCAGAGCCACCAACGATGGCAGCGGCGGGGACCAAGGAACGCGGAAGAGACACCCTTTGTTTCTACCACCGCCGCTTTGCAGAGAAGGCACGCAAATGCATACCACCGTGCCAGTTCAAAGCGCTCGGGAAACGCCAAGACCAGGGGTCGGTAGCAGCTGCGACCCTTGGGGAGGAGAACAAGCTGCTCTACTTGATGGACGCACGCTCGGGGAGGCATTTCCTCGTGGACACAGGCGCCCAGCTGAGTTTCATCACGCCTTCCTCCGCTGACCGGCTGGCAGGTTCCAGCGGCCCCGAGATGGCAGCAGCGAACTGCTCGAGGATTAAGACCTTTGGTGAGAGGACTCTGCTTCTGTCTCTACACGGCCGTACATTTGAGTGGACTTTTGTCATAGCAGCATTGAATTTCAATATATTGGGGGCTGATTTTTTGTGCTCACATGGTTTGTTGGTTGATGTCGCTAACAGGCGCCTGGTTAATGCACTTTCTTTTGACTCTATTCCCTGTACAGCTCGAGCGGCCTGGCCAACAGCACAAGCCAACGTCACAGCTGCAAGCGGTAAGTTCCACACTCTGCTCACTCAGTTCCCAGCACTCACGGTCCCCACATTTTCGGCAACCGTCGCTAAACACAGGGTGGAACATTTTATTACCACTACTGGACCGCCCGTTTCTGCAAAAGCTCGGCGCTTGGACACAGCTAAACTGGCCATAGCGCGCGAGGAGTTCGCCAACCTGGAGAGGTTGGGCATCATCAGGCGTTCAAACAGCCCATGGGCTTCCCCGCTACACATGGTTCCTAAGGCTGACGGTTCGTAGCGACCTTGCGGGGATTTCCGCAGGTTAAACAATGCCACAGCTCACGACCGCTACCCAATCCCTCACATCCAAGATTTTTCCGTTCATTTGGCAGGAGCGTGCGTTTTTTCTAAAATAGACTTGGTCCGCGGTTACCACCAAGTCCCAGTGCATGCTGAGGACATACCCAAAACAGCGGTGATAACTCCGTTTGGTCTATTCGAGTTTTTGCGCATGCCATTCGGGCTTAAAGGGGCTGCGCAAACGTTCCAATGCATGATGGATGCGGTGCTGCGCGATCTCCCTTTTGTATTCGTCTACCTGGACGATATTTTGGTAGCCAGCGCGTCCGAAGACGAACACGAAGCCCACCTCACGGCGGTTTTCCGGAGGTTGGGAGAGCACGGTTTAATAATCAACCCAGTGCAGTGTCAGTTCAGGGTGACGCAGATTGATTTTTTGGGGCACCGCGTCTCTCCTGAAGGAGCGGTTCCGCTGCCTGACAAAGTGCACGCGGTAGCAGATTTTCCCCGACCACAAACGGTCAGGGCGTTACAGGAGTTTTTGGGAATGGTGAATTTTTATAACCGTTTCCTCCCCCGCGCAGCGCAGCTCATGCAACCACTGTATGCCGCGCTCAAAAAGCAGAAACCCGCGAATAAGATCGAATGGTACCCAGAGCGAGAGCAGGCGTTCTCGGAAGTCAAGGCAGCCCTGGCAAACGCTGCGTTGCTTGCACACCCAGACCCAACGGCCCGCATAGCGCTCACTACTGACGCGTCAGATGTGGCCATAGGGGCGGTCGTGGAGCAGCGTGTAGCCGGCGCTTGGCAACCGCTCGCCTTTTTCGGCAGGACTTTGCGCGATAGTGAACGTAAATACAGTGCATTTGACAGGGAGTTGCTGGCTCTCCACTTGGCTATTCGCCACTTCCAGCTCTGGCTGGAGGGGCGCTGTTTCACCGCGTTCGTTCACCACAAGCCACTAACATTCGCGATGGCCAAGGTTTCAGAACCTTGGTCGGGTCGGCAGCAGAGACAGCTGGCCGCGATCTCAGAGTTTACTACCGATATTCAGCATGTCTCGGGTAAACTGAATGTAGTGGCAGACTGCCTCTCACGCGCCACGTGGGGATAGATTACGCAGCCATGGCCGCGGAGCAGGTTAGTGACGCGGATGTGCGCGCGCTGCAGTCTGGACCAACAGGGTTAAGGCTGGAGAGCAGGGTGCTGCAAGACGGTATGCCCCCTCTAATCTGCGATGTCTCCACGGGGCGACCGCGTCCCGTGGTACCGGCCGCGTGGCGCCGCCGCGTTTTTGACTCGGTTCATTCTTTAGTGCACCTGGGAGTGCGCGCGTCAATCAAGATGGTAGGAGAGAAATTTGTGTGGCCGAGTCTTCGCAAACAGGTGAAAGAGTGGGCAGCAGCCTGCATGGCGTGCCAACGAGCCAAAGTACACAGACACACGAGGGCTCCCTTGGAGCCGTTTCACATCCCGGCTAAGAGGTTCGACCATGTTCACGTGGACCTCGTGGGCCCCCTCCCGCCATCACAGGGGTGCACGCACCTTCTGACAATGGTGGACCGCACCACGCGATGGCCGGAGGTGGTTCCACTGGCGTCAACCACAGCCGAGGAGGTAGCGTGCGCGTTTTTAACAGCATGGGTGGCGCGTTTTGGAGTCCCATTGGACATTACGTCCGACAGAGGTCCTCAATTTGTTTCCAAACTTTGGTCAGCAATGGCTCGCAGCCTGGGTGTCACAATTCACCGCACAACCGCGTACAATCCTCAGGCTAATGGGTTATGCAAACGTTTTCATAGGTCATTGAAAGCGGCTCTCAGGGCGTCACTGACGGATGCAAATTGGATAGACAAGCTACCGTGGGTTTTATTAGGGTTGCGTTCTGCACCTAAAGAAGACTTAGAAGCTTCCCCAGCTGAACTAGTTTTTGCGCAGCCACTTCGGCTGCCCGGGGAGTTTCTCCCGGATAATCCTGTGCCAGGCAGCTCCCCGTCTCAGCTGTTGCAGCGTAGCATTGACACAGGCACGCTGCCGGGCCCCGTTCATCACAGTTTTCCGTGCGTTTTTGTGCCTAAAACTTTGAAAAACGCGGAGTTTGTTTTTGTCAGACATGACGCGCATCGCCCCCCCCACTGCGACCACCTTATGATGGACCGTTCAGAGTGTTGGAAACAGGGGACAAGCATTTTTTGCTAGATTTGGGGGGTAGGAGGGAAAAGATTGGCATAAACAGACTCAAACCCGCTTTTGTGGTGGCAGACGAGCAAGTGCTGTTGGCAAGGGCCCCTCGGCATGGAAGACCCCCATGGGGTGCTTCCCAGAGTAGAATTTCCCCAGAACACCCACAGGGACAGACAAAAGGTTTTCACCCCCAGACAGCAGCGCCCCAGCATGACAGCGCTGCGGAGGCGGAGAATCCTGGTTACAGCAGATATGGGAGAAGACTGAAGCCCAAGCAGCATGTGGACTGATGTGTAATGATTCTATCACAACATGCAGACTGTTATTCTTTTGTTCGATCTAAATGTTTTGGGGGGGGGGTAGTGTAGCCACATATGTGCCTTGCATAATGCCTCACATCTTAGATAAGAACAAAGTGTAGAGTTTCCTTGGAGATAACAGGAAGCTGTGAATGTGATCTTTTGTATGTCAGAGACGGTGTGGAGTTTCCTTTGTATGCCAGAGTCTGTGAGGGGGATGTGTAAGGATTAAGGAAGTGCGTGCAAAGTGACCTTTTATGTGAATGCATTGTGACCTTTTGATATGCAGAAGGACCTGAGTATATAAGTGAAGAGTTCTGTTTGAGAGGTCCTCTTTTCTACTATGCTCATGAGAGAGAATGTGTAATAAACTGCTTGAGATCAACTTGTCTCATCATTTACACATTCTACAACATATGTATATTCACTGCTCTTAGTTTCTTATCTTCTAAATTATTGCTCTGAGTGTTGCTATCCCTGTGCTGTTGCAATCCTGGAATTTCCCCATTGTGGGACTAATAAAGGCTTATTTTATCTTATCTTATCTTAGCTTGCAATAGGGTTGTTTGCACCAGAGTGTGAAGCAGGTCTGTAGTCCTCAGAGAGGACTGGTCGATTGCTCCCTGTGGTTGAGAACATAGTACTCTCCCAAAAGGAGAAGTTCAAGTATCTCAGAATCTTATTAAGAAATAAATAAGGGGAGAGTGGAGCAAGAGACTGTCAGATGCATTGTGGAACATGTGCTGTCATGAGGTGTGTTTAAATGTAGCAGTCGATTACCTCCGCCAAGGAAATTGTGTTTGCCAGTGTTAATCTGTTAGCAGGATTATGCAACAAGAGCATTCTGAGGTGAGTGCAATATCCCCCGCTTCTGCTTTCATTGAAGATCCCAGTACTTACTGACAGAGAGCAGTTTTCAACTTTTCTTACTGTGAATTACAGTGGCAGAACCATCCATCCATCCATCCATCTTCTTCCGCTTAATCCTTTTCGGGTCGCGGGGCAGATCCAAATTATGATAATTCAATTCAGTTCAATTCAATTCAACTTTATTTATATAGCATCATTTCACAACAACAGTCATATTATTTCATCTCATCATAGCACTTTCAACTGTAGGGGAAAACCCCACACTTGCAGAAAGACCCATCATCCACAAATATACAACAAAGTATACAACCCATAGTTGTAAGTCAGGATCCCAAGGTGAACCTCAGGGCTCTGTGTTAGGACCAATACTCTTCATTATATATATGCTTCCCTTAGGTGATATTATCAGAAAACAGGCCATAAATTTCCACTGTTATGAGGATGATACACAGTTACAGTATACCTGTCAATAGCCATGTTTATATGGACACAAGTAACCGGATTAAAAGCCTGATTGGAATAAAAATGCTTCATGTAAACACACCAATCTGAATATTCTGACCCGATCACACTCATTCGGATCACAATTTCCTTCTGATTGAGATGGGTGGGTTATGCCAATTGTTAATCCAACTGGTGCGCATATAAACACTTATTCTGAAATTTGGGTAGAAAATATGTTTATTGCGCATGTCTGTATGTCAGCCACACGTCGATGTGACGTATTTCTGTCTTTACAGCAGCTAGTGGAAGACATGGCGGGCATAAAACAAATCTGGTTTGTATCGTCCTGCTGTCTCCCTCTGTCATATGCAGAAGTATGTACTGCTGGGCTTGTAACTTCAATATGGAGACCAGCAGAAGCAAAAGTACAGTCTGAATAACACAATACAGGCCCTATTTCAAAAAGAGAAAGACACAATGCGGGGTTTGTTTTCATCGGAAGTTGCTTCTTCTTGTACTATTTCTGGAATGTCAGATAATTGTGTGCATGTCAAAATGATTTAGTCTGTTCAAACGTGTGACACATGGAAATGCATGTCCTTATTGGATCAGCTTTTTCAGGATCCATGTAAACGGTAAAGTTCTAATCTGAATTGTAATCAGATTGAAAAAATTTTGCCCATGTAACCGTGGCTAATGAAACCAGAAGACAGAAATCAATTGACAAGGTTACATGCATTCTTAAAGACATTAGAACCTGGATGAACCACAACTTTTTACTACTTTTTTAAAAAAATTGTATTTATTGAATTTTTTTTGTTTTGCGCACACACACACACACACACACACACACACACACACAACCCCCCCCCAACAATCAAAACCTGAAAAACAGCTCAGCACAACATTGATCTACACAAAATTAGAGATTGAAATTAAAAAAAAAAAAAAGGAAAGGGGATAAAAAGGGGATATACTTCACAGCTAGAAACTCATACATGTACATACATAAACCAGCACTTGTACACTTGTACAGAGGAGCGTATCCATCACGGCATCACAAACAAGGTCCAGGAAAAAAGAAGTCATATTTAATCCAAGTTAACGCTCCCAAGAATCGAAGCCACCGTAAGGTTAGAGAATTTGAGATATGGGGTCCATATTTTCATAAAATGTCTCTTTGTTGAATGAAGTAAACATGTTAAATATTCCAAAGGGAAACACTCCATGATAATTTTATGCCAGTTTGTTTTAGCTGGTGGTTTGTCACATATCCATGACAAAAAAATATTCCTTCTTGCCGCGTATGCAAGGATATTGTACAGTCTTGCAAGAGCTTCCAAAAAGTAAGTCCTGGTTTGGGTGTCCCAGTAGCAGAGAGTGAGGATCCATGTCTACATTCACACCAAATATCTGACTCATGTCTTGTACAACGTCCAGTCAGTATGCTTGGATTTTAGGACAAGACCAAACACAATGAGTATAGGTACCAACTGAAATTTTACACTTCAGACACATGGGTGAAAGCTGGGGATTCATGTTGGATCTTTTACTGGGAGAGATTTGTAAGCGATGTAAGATTTTGCATTGCAATAGTCTTGCACGGTTGCATATTGACATCTTCTTGGCACACTCCCAGATTGCATCCCATGAATCCTCACAAATATTTACACCAAGTTCACTTTGCCATTTCTGTTTAAGATCCTGCATAATTGACACACATAACACATCTGACTGACTTAAGGCACTATAACAGCAAGTTATAAATTTTTTGGTTGGGCCTAAAAGAAGTAACCGCTCAACTGCAGACACTGTGGCATTTACATTGAGTGTGGTCTTTCTAGTTATGAAATCTCGGATCTGAAGGTATCTAAAAGAATTCTGTCTAGACAGACCAAATTTCTCCTGAAGCTGTTCAAATGATAACAATGCACCATCAAAGTCAAAGTCAAAGTGTCTTTATTGTCATTCCATTGTTAAAAAACAATACAACGAAATTGAGATGCTGCTCCCTAAAACAAACTATCACACTCACATTCATGAATTTAACATTCTCATAATTACAACAATAATGCCTAAAACAATGATACCTAAAGAAGTTAAATACAATATGTACAGTACATAACAATAATAAAAACATACTGAGCAACAAATAAATAAGACCAGCTTATACACAAGGTTATTGCCACAAAATAACCTAAAATAACATCAGCAGTCTGTATGTGTTACATAAGTCCATTCAAAATACGTACTGGTGTTGGGGAAAAAACTATGATTAAACCTGGTAGTCTGGGTTTTATGAGATCTGTACCGTTTTCCTGAGGGAAGCAAGTGAAAGAAATCATGACCTCCACCACCATCAAAAAGGTCATACATTTTCTTTAACCCTTTATCTGTCCATATATTATAACCACTGTCCATCATACCAGGAGCAAAGTCCGGATTGCCTTGAATGGGAATTAATAAAGTAGTGAAATCTGATCTTCCTTCAAGCTTTCGTGTCATAAACCAGGCCTTTAGAGTGTTGCAAATTATGGGGTTATTATCACAGAGATTTCTAACTGACTTTAAATTCTTACAAGACAAAAGGCCCAACAGTGAACAGGAGGCCTGTGACTTTTCAAGGCCCAACCAAACAGAAGTAGGATCATCTTTAACCCATTCTGCTATAAACCTTAGTTGAGATGCTATTTGATACCATTTAATGTTAGGAACATCCAAACCTCCCATTGAACTTGGAAGTTGTAATTTTACCATTTTTAGCCTTGGCTTCCTTTTATTCCAGATAAAATCACTCAACCAACCACTGAGTAATTTCAAAACCTTATTAGTTATAAATATTGGAACCATCTGTAGGGGGTACAATAACCGAGGCAGGATATTCAATTTGATGATAGACACGCTGCCGAATAATGATAGGGGAAGTGAACACCACCTGTTTAAGCCCTTCTTTATAGTGTCTAAGAGAGGGTTAAAATTAGCTTTAAACATCTGATGGAACATAGGAGTAATCGGAATACCCAAGTACACAAAACCTGACATAGACCAGCAAAATGGAAATGATATAAGGGAGTTTGCTCTATTTCTGAGGCTTCCCATGGGCATAGCTAAAGATTTAGAGAAATTAATTTTGTAACCAGAAAAAGACCCAAAGCTCGTGACCATAGGTGAGAGAAGGAACGTAGATTGACTGGTAAATCGACAGCTTTGCCTTAGAACTAAGCTCCCTCTTCACCACAACAGACCGGTACAACATCTGCATCACTGCAGATGCTGCTCCAATCCGTCTGTCAACCTCTCGCTCCATTTTCCCCTCACTCGTGAACAAGACCCCAAGATACTTAAACTCCTCCACTTGGAGCAGGAGCCTGTCCCCAACCCAGAGAGGACAATCCACCTTTTTCCGGCTGAGGACCATGGACTCGGACTTGGAGGTGCTGATTCTCATCCCAGCCGCTTCACACTCAGCGGCAAACCGTCTCAGCAAGAGCTGTAGGCCATTGCTGGATGAAGCCAACAGGACAACATCATCTGCAAACAACAGAGATGAGATCCTGTGGTCACCAAGCATGACACCCTCCATTCCCTGGCTGCGCCTAGAAATCCTGTCCATAAAAATTATGAACAGGATCGGTGACAAAGGGCAGCCCTGGTGGAGTCCAACTCTCATTGGGAATGAGTCCGACCGAGTGTTGGCAACACGAACCAAACTCTCACAACGGTTGTACAGAGACCGAATAGCTCGTAACAACAAGCCCGATACCCCATACTCCCGAAGCACCCCCCACAAAAAACCACAAGGGACGTGGTCAAATGCCTTCTCCAAGTCCACAAAACACATGTAAACTGGTTGGGCAAACTCCCACTAACCCTCGAGAATTCTTGAGAGGGTAAAGAGCTGGTCCGATGTGCCACGGCCAGGAAGAAAACCACATTGCTCTTCCTGAATCCGAGGTTCGACCAACGGCCGGACTCTCCTCTCCAGTACCTTGGCATAGACCTTCCCAGGGAGGCTGAGGAGTGTGATCCCTCTAAAGTTGGAGCACACCCTCCGGTCCCCTTTTTTGAAGAGAGGAACCACCACCCCGGTTTGCCATGCCAAAGGCACTGCCCCCGACCTCCACGCAATGTTGCAGAGGCATGTCAACCATGACAGCCCAACAACATCCAGGGCCTTGAGGTACTCAGGGCAAATCTCGTCCACCCCTGGGGCCCGGCCACCAAGGAGATTTTTAACCACCTTGGCGACCTCGGCCCCTGTGATAGGCAAGTCATCCCCCTCATCCACAAACCCTGCTTCCTCTGTTGAAGGCGTATCAGTGGGACTGTGGAGGTCCTCGAAGTATTCCTTCCACCGCCCGACGATATCCCCAGTCGAAGTCAACAGCGCCCCATCTGCACCATACAAAGTGTGGACAGGGAGCTGCTTTCCCCTCCTGAGCCGCCGGACAGTTTGCCAGAATCTCTTCGAGGCCGACCAAAATTCTTGTTCCATGGCCTCACCGAACTCCTCCCATACCCAGGTTTTTGCTTCAGCAACCACCCGAGCTGCACTCAGTTTGGCCTGCCGGTACACCTCAGCTGCTTCGGGAGTCCCACAAGCCAACCAAGCTTGATAGGACTCCTTCTTCAGCTTAATGGCCCCCCTTACCACTGGTGTCCACCACCTGGTTCGGGGGTTGCCACCACGAGATGCACTGACCACCATGCGGCCACAGCTCTGGGCCACCACTTCAACAACAGAGGTGGAGAACATGGCCCATTCAGACTCCATGTCTCCAGACTCCCTCAGAATGTGGTTGAAGTTCTTCCGGAGGAGGGAATTGAAGACCTCCCGGACAGGGGCCTCAGCCAGATGTTCCCAGCACACCCTCACTATACGTTTGGGTCTACCAGGCCTGAATGGCTTCCTCCCCTGCCATTGGATCCAACTCACCACCAAGTGGTGATCAGTTGACAGCTCTGCACCTCTCTTTACCAGAGTGTCCAAGACATACGGTCGCAGGTCTGATGACACAATAACAAAATCGATCATCAACCTGCGACCTAGGGTGTCCTGGTGCAAGGTGCACATATGGACACCCTTATGCTTGAACATGGTGTTCGTTATGGACAAACTGTGGTCAGCACAGAAGTCCAATAACTGAACACCACTTGGGTTCAGCTCGGGCAGGCCGTTCCTCCCAATCACCCCCCTCCAGGTTTCACTGTCGTTGCCCACGTGCGCATTGAAGTCCCCCAGTAGGACAATGGAGTCTCCAAGAGGAGCACCCTCCAGCACTCCAGTCACAGACTCCAAAAAGGGTGGGTACTCTGAAACATCATTTGGTGCATAGGCACAAATGATGGTCAGGACCCGTTTCGAAACCCGAAGGCGCAGGGAAGCAACCCTTTCATCCACCAGGGAAAACTCCAATATAGAGGCAGCAAGGTGGGGGGATACAAGAATACCCACCCCTGCTTGTCGCCTCTCGCCCGGGGCAACTCCAGAAAAGGCCAAGCTCCAGCCCCTCTCCAGGAGACTGGTTCCGGAACCGGAGCTGTGTGTTGACGTGAGGCCGACTATATCTAGCCGGTATCTCTCAACCTTGTACACCAGCTCAGGCTCCTTCCCCACCAGAGAGGTGACATTCCACGTACCAAAAGCCAGTTTAGAAAGCTTGGGATCAGTCCACCAAGGTCTCCGCCTTTGACCGCCACCTAATCCACATAGCACCGGACCCCCATGATCCCTCCTGCAGGTGGTGAGCCCACTGGAGGGCGGACCCATGTAACTCCTTCGGGCTGAGCCTGGCCGGGTCCCATGAGTGGAAACCCGGCCACCAGACACTAGCCATCGAGCCCCTCCCCCAGGCCTGGCTCCAGGGTGGGGCCCCGGTAACCCCATACCGGGCGGGGTACACTGAATCCTTGATATAGAATTTATCAATAAATTAATGACTGAAAGAACGAGATCGTGGATGCAAGCGGCTGAAATGAGCTTTCTCCGTAGGATTGCTGGACTCACCCTCAGAGCTCAGGCATCCGGGAGAGGCTCAGAGTAGAACCGTTCCTCCTCCACATTGAAAGGAGTCAGTTGAGGTGGTATGGGCATCTGATTAGGATGCCTCCCGGACGCCTCCCACTTGAGATGTTTTGGGCACGTCCCACTGGGAGGAGACCCCGGGGCAGACCCAGGACTCGGTGGAGTGACTATGTCTCCCAGCTGGTCTGGGAACGCCTTGGTATCCTCTCTGAAGAGCTGGAGCAGGTGGCTGGGGAGAGGGAAGTCTGGGCTTCTCTGCTTGAACTGCTGCTATATACATACATATAGAAACATGTTGTGGTGACCCAGCACAAGGCAGACTGATACTATTCACGCTCAGCAGGGATTGCATACGGACAGAGAACTCCTGGGGGGACAACCAGAACAATGGACTATTGTTTATACATCTCCGGATTAAGGAGAAGACGTCCGGGCACCAGTAGTCATGCTAATCATATGTATTGACTGATATGTATACCAATATGCTAATATACCATGCATTCTCTCTGTCTGTATAAAAGAGCTTACAATACATGCCTCAGGGAGCACACACAGCACAACACAGTGCACAGCGCTACAGTGTGTCTCATGATGTTGGAGGAGAATAAAACTCTGCAACCTCACAGCTCGTCGTACCTCACCTGAACTTATTTTTCCTCCACTATATATATATATATTATTATTTATTATACAGGTTTTAGGTTTTTATTTTTATCATGAATGTTCTTTTATTCTTTTAGTAACCTCACATCTCATTGTTGGATTTTTTTTATAGTACTATTTATTATAGCACTCTCTCGAATGGTTGGTTAGATGTGACTTTCAGTTTGTCTTCTTGTATTGTCTATTGTGTTTGCACAACTTGGTGCATCAATGTACAAGTTGCTTTTTAAAGTAATTGCCCCTTGAGGGATAAATAAAGTTGTTTGAATTGAAAACCCTACTGTAGCTGAGATGAACCATCAGTCGACGTGACCTGTTGCAAAGCACCAAGTCTTCATTACTGAGTGGAGGAAGAGCTGAAGCTACTTTGTTTTTGTGGACATACACAGATTACTTTTTCTTTGTCGCGGTTAAGGAGAAAAGCATATTGGTGGGTTGTGTTGGATATGAATATGTTGGTAATAGGCAGCACAGACATGATGCCCAGAGCACGGATGATGTCACCATGCCGTGGGTATAAAGGAGGACTGATGGCGGGAATTGGGGTCTCTGGCGCTCCTCCTCTGTCACAGCAAGAGCCTGTACCGGTTTAGTGTTAGCTTATAGCTATATGACAATGACGTGTAACATCTTGTGTGTTTTGTAATAAAGTTCGTATTCAGTATAATTCCTGCCGATGCTGCTCTACTTTCCAGACATAACAAATGGCAACGAGGAGAAAAATTGTCCTTCTGAGGGAAAACTCAATGCATTCTCTAAAGAAGAGAGGCATGTGTCGGGCACCCTGGCCGGAGAGTTTGGCAGATAAATGAGGCAGGTGTGGCCAGCACCGACAGCAAGCGGGTGACATGGACGACATCAACATTGTGGGCCCTGAGAACTGGTCAGGACTACAGTGTGTAGTGAAGCTGGACGGCGTCAGTGTGTCAGTGATAATGGTCACCTCTGCCTCAAGGTCCCTGGTAATCGAGGCCACGGTTAGAAGGCTTACTCCCCGGCGACCTGAAGCAGTGGAACTGCTGGACGACGGATGCTCTATGACCAGCAGAAACATTACCTTCACAGCGCAATACGGCAACAGGACAATCCCAGCATTCTGGTTCCCGGTGACGTGCCAGGAGGATAACGTTATGGAGTTGGATTTGTTCTGTGAACTGGGCTTGGTGAACAGACCCCAAGCGGACCGATGATGGTCCGGGTCCACTGCACTCGGAGATGGATGCAGCCACTTCTTGCCTCGCACGCACGCCGAACAGAACCCAGTGGAACCAGAGCAGCAGCAGGAGCCTCAGACCGCAGCTATGCAGGTACCGGAACTGTCACTAGAATTGCAGTCCACAGCCATGTGGGACCTGGAGCCGGTCCCCGCGCGGTACGAGTGTTTGCAAACCACACTGCAGGCTGAACAGAACCCAGCAGAACCGGAGCCACCACTAGAGCCCCAGTCTGCAGCCACAGGGGACCTGGAGCCAGACCCCACGCAGCATCCTTGAGCTGCAGCCTCATTACAGGAGGGAAAGTATGATTTTGTGGAGGTGGTTACAGCCGAAGAACACAGTGCAGAGAGAGAGCACAGCAAGGTGAAAGAACACAAACCGGACTCACCTCCGATTTTCACCCAGCAAGGGCTTCAAGCAGCTGCCGTAGAGTCGCAGGAGGGGGAGTTGGTGGAGAAACAAGACCCTGGTGACCGAGAACAGCCCAGTGCATGTCCCGTCGCCGATGACAGCGACACATCACTACGATCTCAACCAGCACCAGATGAGGGAAAGAAAAAGCTGAACTCTGTTTTTTCTCTCATCTCTTTGTCTTTTATCCTGATTGATGGAGCCTTGAGTACTTTTATCATGTTTATAGTCAGCTTCATATGTGCCTGTGTTTGTGTTTATGTTGAATGTAACTGTGGTTTGTAAATATGGATGTCACCTGACTGCAAAACAAATCTACCTACGGGTACAAATAAAGTAACCTGAACCTGAACCTGAACCTGATCTGGCATCCTCGATGAGTATCAGCCTCAGAGATCTGTTGCAGCACAGCAGGATGGAGAGTTCGTGGCCCGACAGGACCCAGCAGAACAACGACAACCGAGGGCACATCCTGCCGTTGGCATGGATGGCGTGCCGCCACAGCAGCAACTAGCATCAGAGATGAGAGAGCAGCAACGCAAAGCGCAGCCGAACCAATTGCTGTGCGCACTGCTTGATTGGGTTCAGGTCTAACAATCCGACTGCCTGGACCCACAGACAGTCCCATCATTGCAGATGAGAATCGCCACACGAAAGAGGCCAGACCCCGTCCAGATGGCCAGTGGTTCGGGATGGCATGTCAGCCGTCTGTGGAGGGTAGGAGCAGCTGTCTCGGATCAAGATGTGGCGCTGGAGCCGGTCCAGCTGGTGTGGGACCCGGGCTGGGACGTTGCTGACGAGTGAGCCATGGCTTCGGCGAGAGGGCGCCCAGGTCCGCTGCAGCTGGCACCTCCAGCTGCACTCCCACCGCGAGGTTTGACTGAGGCCCTGAAGTTGAACTGTAAGCAATGACTGTTTTGAATGTGTTTGGTAGAAGCACGTCTGGTTCACGGTGGCAGAATAATCCACTTAGTCGTGCAGGGTCCGCCAATGGTCTACCTGATCTCTGCCCATTACCAAAAAAAAAGAGAAGAGCTGTTATGAACGTTCTGAAACTGCTGTGAATTAAATGTTCATAATGCTGTGAATTTTTTGGGCTTTTCCAAGGGGGCGGTAGATGTTGGATATGAATATGCTGGTTTTGGGGCAGCACGGACGTGAGGCCCAGTGCACGGATGACATCACCATGCCGCGGGTATAAAGGAAGGCTGACAGTGGGAATCAGGGTCTTTGGCGCTCCTCTGGTCACAGCAAGAGCCTGTACCAGTTTAGTATTAGCTTATAGCTATATGACAGCGTATATGTAACATCTTGTGTGTTTTGTAATAAAGTTCGTGTTCAGCATAATTCCTGCCTCCACTGCCCTACTTTCCAGACATAACAGGTTGCACACTAAGTGCCAATGGAGTCCTCCTAAGTGCCTGAAAACATCAACAAGCTCCAACAAAGCTAGTGCTAAGTAACTGCTAGGTATGCTAACAACTAACACTGTGAAGTGGATCTCACAGCAGGATGTAAAGTGGAAATACTCTTATCTGAACACCCACAGCTGGATTTCAATCACTGGCCACAATCTAGACAGTTTGTGACTCAGCAAGAATTAAACCAACTGATTACAAGATGGCCGGCGCGGTGACGGTGTGGGGCACATATGTTGGTTTCATATGCTCCACAGATATATTACTGTATGTTTATTGTGTGCTTCACGTCTCAGGGGAACAAAGGGACTGAGCCTCCTAGGGGTAACGGGAGGGTGTGAGAGGTGGCCTTTTGTTTCAAGGAGATGGCCTTGAGAGATTTCCTGACCACTGGAGACTAGGGGGTGGATGGCGTTAAGATCAGGGGAAGTTACATTGTGACTGGGATTAAGTACCATGTGACTGTAGGTTTGATGTCCTGGGTATAAAAGGACAGATGTGAGAAGATTCATCCTCTTTTTCTGCTTTGGAATGTTGGAGTATGTGATTGTGAATAAAGCTGAACCTGAGGAATAAACTCAGTCTCGTCCTTCAACACATCTCCACACTGGTGACCTTACGACAAAGCATAAGCAGGAGTAATTCTCCCGAGCCGGACTTGTCAGAAGCCAGCCTGATGAATGCCGCCACGTTCCAGCTGCCAGACTTCTGGCAGAATAGTCCGCGCTCCTGGTTTAGCGCGGTCGAGGCGCAGTTCAACCTCCGGAGAATCTTGAGAGACGACACAAAGTTCTACCATGTGGTAGCAAAGCTGGACAACCACACAGTCCAGAGGGTGGAGAACCTGGTCAACCACCCACCGGACAGCGACAAGTACAGCGCATTGAAGGCTGCACTTATCAGCCACTTCACCCCCTCGGTGCAACAGCGAGCAGAGGGGCTCCTGGCGTTGACGGAGTTTGAGAATGACAGACCTGTAAACCTGATGGGGAAAATGCTGAGGTTGAGAGACTCCGAAGATGACAGCTTTATCTTCACCCACCTTTTCCTCAGGACCCTACCGCCAGCGGTGAGAGTGACCCTGGCCGGTTCACCTCTGTTGGCCCGGCGAGACTACCACGAGCTGAGCCAGGAGGTGCAACGACTCGTCGACGCCCACAAACGGAGCGCGGCTTCGGCCGCTGCAGCAGAGCTAGGTGCAACGTCCGGAGACGGCATGGGGCCAGAGGCTGCAGCACCAGACTCACCGACGACGGCAGCAGCAAGGGCCAGGCGACACGGAGCGGACGACGTCCTTTGCTTCTACTATCGCCGCTTTGCAGAGAGGGCGCGCAAGTGCATTCCACTGTGCCATTTCAAGCGCTCGGGAAATGCCAAGAATGGGGGTCGGTAGCAGCTGCGGCCCTCGGGGAGGAGAACAAGCTGCTCTACCTGAAGGATGCACGCTCGGGGAGGCATTTCCTCGTGGACACAGGCTCCCAGCTGAGCTTCATCACGTCTTCCTACGTGGACCGGCTGGCGCCTTCCAGTGGTCCCCGGGTGTCAGCAGCGAACGGCTCAGCGATTAAGACCTTCGGTGAGAGGACTCTGCTTCTGTCTTTGCAGGGCCGTGCATTTGAGTGGACTTTTGTTGTAGTGGCAGTCAATTTCAACATGTTAGGGGCTGATTTTTTGTGCTCACATGGTTTATTGGTTGATCTTGCTAACAGACGTCTGGTTAATGCACTCTCCTTTCACTCTATTCCCTGCACAGCTCGAGTGGCCCCGCCAACTGCACAAGCCAACGTCACAGCTGCAGGTGGTAAGTTCCACACACTCCTCACTCTGTTCCCAGCACTCATGGTCCCAACGTTTTCGGCGACAGTGGCTAAACATGGGGTGGAACATTTTATTACTACCACCGGCCCACCCGTTTTTGCAAAAGCTCGGCGCTTGGACTCAGCTAAACTGACCATAACGCGCGAGGAGTTCGCCAACCTGGAAAGACTGGGCATCATCAGGCGTTTGAAGAGCCCATGGGCTTCACTGCTGCACATGGTCCCAAAGGCTGATGGCTTGTGGCGACCTTGCGGTGATTTCCGCAGGTTGAATAACGCCACAGCGCACGACCGCTACCCGATCCCACACATCCAAGATTTTTCAGTTCATTTGGCGGGGGCGCGCATTTTTTCTAAAATAGACTTGGTACGCGGTTACCACCAGGTTCCAGTGCGCGCTGAGGACATACCCAAAACAGCGGTAATAACTCCTTTCGGGCTTTTCGAGTTTTTGCGCATGCCGTTTGGGCTTAAGGGAGCGGCGCAGACGTTCCAACGCATGATGGACGCGGTCCTGCGCGATCTCCCTTTCGTGTTTGTCTACCTGGACGACATTTTGGTAGCCAGCGCGTCCGAAGATGAACACGAAAGCCACCTCACAGCAGTTTTCCGGAGGTTGGCAGAGCACGGGTTAATAATCAACCCAGCGAAGTGTCAGTTCGGGGTGGCGCAGATTGATTTTTTGGGGCATCGCGTTTCGCCAGAAGGAGCGGTCCCTCTGCCCGATAAGGTGCGCGCAATAACAAATTTTCCCCAACCACAGACGGTCAAAGCGTTACAGGAGTTTTTGGGAATGGTTAATTTTTATAACCGTTTCCTCCCCCGCGCAGCGCAGCTCATGCAACCATTGTATGCTGCACTAAAAAAACAAAAACCCACAAATTAAATCGAATGGTCTCCTGAGCAGGAGCGCGCATTCTCTCAAGTCAAATCAGCTCTGGCAAACGCTGCGTTGTTGGCACACCCAGTCCCAACGGCCCGCATGGCGCTCACTACTGACGCGTCAGATGTGGTCATAGGAGCGGTCGTTGAACAGTACGTGGCTGGGGCCTGGCAACCGCTCGCGTTTTTCAGCAAAACCTTGCGCGATAGCGAGCGAAAATACAACGCGTTCGACAGGGAGTTGTTAGCTCTACACTTGGCCATCCGCCACTTCCAGTTCTGGCTGGAAAGACGCCATTTCACCGCGTTCGTGGACCACAAACCGCTGACTTTCGTGATGGCCAAGATTTCGGAACCTTGGTCGGGCCGGCAGCAGAGAAAGCTGGCCGCGATATCGGAGTTTACTACCGATATCCAGCATGTGGCAGGTAAATATAATGTAGTGGCAGACTGCCTCTCATGTGCTGTGGCGACTCCAGGCCCCGTGGGGGCAGACTCTGCAGCCATGGCCGCAGACCAGGGTAGCGACGCGTGTAGCGCGCGCGGCCCCGGTCCGCGTAGGGATAGATTATGCAGCCATGGCCGCGGAGCAGGTTAGCGACGCGGACGTGCGCGCGCTCCAGTCTGGACTAACAGGGTTAAGGCTGGAGAACAGGGTGCTGCAAGACGGTATGCCCCCCCTAATCTGCGATGTCTCCACTGGACGACCGCGTCCGGTTGTGCCAGCTGCGTGGCGCCGCCGCGTTTTTGACTCGACCCATTCTCTGGCGCACCCGGGGGTGCGCGCGTCGATCAAAATGGTAGGAAAGAAATTTGTATGGCCGTGCCTGCGCAAGCAAGTCAAGGAGTGCGCGGCAGCCTGCGTGGCTTGTCAGGGAGCCAAAATACACAAACACACTAGAGCTCCCTTGGAGCCTTTTCACATCCCGGCTAAGCGGTTCGATCATATGCATGTCAACCTCGTAGGCCCCCTCCCGCCGTCACAGGGGTGCACACACCTTTTGACAATGGTGGACCGCACCACGCGTTGGCCGGAAGTGGTCCCACTGGCATCAACCACAGCCGAGGAGGTGGCATGCACGTTTTTAACAGCATGGGTAGCGCATTTTGGAGTTCCGTCGGACATTACGTCAGACAGAAGTCCTCAATTTGTTTCAGAGCTCTGGTCAGCGATGGCCCGCAGCCTGGGGGTAACGATCCACCGCACTACCGCGTACAACCCGCAGGCTAATGGTTTATGCGAACGTTTCCATAGGTCATTGAAAGCAGCCCTCAGAGCGTCGCTTACGGATGCAAATTGGGTGGACAGACTACCATGGGTTTTATTGGGGTTGCGTTCTGCACCTAAAGAGGATTTCAAAGCCTCCCCAGCTGAGTTAGTTTTTGCGCAGCCACTCTGGCTGCCCGGAGAGTTTCTCCCAGATAATCCTGCACCAGAGTGCCCCGAGCTCAGCGGTTGCAGAGCGACACGGGATCGAGCACGCTTCCTGGCCCAGTTCATCACAGCTTCCCGCGCATTTTTGTGCCTAAAGCTTTAAAAGATACGGAGTTTGTTTTTGTCAGACATGATGCCCATCACCCAAACTTGCGCCCGCCTTATGATGGACCATTTAGAGTGCTGGAAACAGGAGAGAAGCATTTTTTGCTAGATTTGGGAGGCAGAAAGGAAGTGATTGTCATAAACAGGCTCAAACCCGCTTTTGTGATGGCTGACGAGGCTGTGCAGTTGGCGAGGGCCTCCCGGCGCGGCAGACCCCCTAGAGGGCATTCCCCAGAACACCCACAGAGACTGACTAACAGTTCTAACCCACAGGCAGCAGCCCCACAGCAGGAGGACACTGCGGAGGCAGTGAAGCCGGCTTACAGCAAATACGGCAGAAGACTAAAGCCTAAGTGGCAGGTGGACCGATATGTAGTGATTTTATTATGACATGCATCTTTAGTTATGATTGTTTCATCTTAGACGTTTGGGGGGGGGGGGTCATGTGGGGCACATATGTTGGTTTCATATGCTCCACAGATATATTACTGTATGTTTATTGTGTGCTTCACGTCTCAGGGGAACAAAGGGACTGAGCCTCCTAGGGGTAACGGGAGGGTGTGAGATTTGGCCTTTTGTTTCAAGGAGATGGCCTTGAGAGATTTCCTGACCACCGGAGACTAGGGGGTGGATGGCGTTAAGATCGGGGGAAGTTACATTGTGACTGGGATTAAGTACCATGTGACTGTATGTTTGATTAAACACCATGTGACTGTAGGTTTGATGTCCTGGGTATAAAAGGACAGCTGTGAGAAGATTCATCCTCTTTTTCTGCTTTGGAATGTTGGAGTATGTGATTATGAATAAAGCTGAACCTGAGGAATAAACTCAGTCTCGTCCTTCAACACATCTCCACAACGGAGTGGTTAGCACCGCGGCAGCACAGCAACTCACCCTTGGCCGGGGGATCCTGGGTTCGATCCCAGCCCCTGACCAACAGTGATCTGTGTGGAGTTTGCATGTTCTCCCTGTGTCTGCGTGGGTTTACTCCGGGATTTCTCCGGTTTCCTCCTACATGCCAAAAACATGCAAGTTAGGTTAACTGGCATCAAAACTGGGGATTCTAAATTGTCCTTAGGTATGACTGTGAGAGTGAATGGCTGTCTGTCTCTCTGTGTTGGCCCTGCGATGGACTGGCGATCTGTCCAGGGTGTACCCTGCCTCTCACCCAAAGATACTGGGATAGGCTCTAGCCCCCCCGCGACCCGAAAAGGATTAAGCAGAAGAAGATGAATGAATGAATGAATGAATGAATGATTACAAGATACGTCATTACAGAATGAAGACATGATCAGTCACTTTCCATCAAACAGCTGGACTGTGATCCTGACTGACGTTAAAATACATTTACCTGATCCTTGGAAAAAGATTACTCAAAAATGGATTTTGATGTGGCATTTGAGAGACTGGATCATGTATCTGTCACAACAGATGTTTGGACTGTGGAAAATTAACATTTTCTTTAGATCACTGCACATCGGATGAATCCATAACATAGTAAAGTTAAGATAAACATGGACAGCTTTCATGTCCCACGCTGACACATGTGCAGCAACACCAGCATTAAAAAAACTGAAGTTCTGTCTGAAACAGTCTGTTTCCAGCCTGCCATTAATAAGCCTGTAATATAATCCATTAATTAAATTATCTTGCTACAGTGGTGTGAAAAAGTGTTTGCCCTTTCCTGATTTCTCATTTTTTGTGTGTTTGTCACACTTAAATGTTTCAGATCATCAAACAAATTGAAATATTAGACAAAGATAACACAAATAAACACAAAATGCAGATTTTAAATGAAGGTGTTTATTATTAAGTGTAAAAAAAATCCAAACCTACATGGCTCTGTGTGAAAAAGTGATTGCCTCCCCCTGTTAAAACATAAATTAACTGTTGTTTATCACATCTTTGGAAAGCTGAGTTCAATTTCTCTATCCACACCCAGGCCTGATTACTGCCACACCTGTTCTCAATCAAGAAATCACAAATAGGACCTGCCTGACAAAGTGAAGTAGACCAAAAGATCCTCACAAGCTAGACATCATGCTGCGATCCAAAGAAATTCAGGAACAAATGAGAAACAAAGTAACTGAGATTCATCAGTCTGGAAAAGGATATAAAGCCATTTCTAAAGCTTTGGGACACCAGCAAACCACAGTGAGAGCCATTATCCACAAATGGCAAAACCATGGAACAGTGGCCGACCGACCAAAATTACCCCAAGAGCGCAGCGACGATTCATCCAAGAGGTCACAAAAGGCCCCACAACAACATCCAAAGAACTGCAGGCCTCACTTGCCTCAGTTAAGGTCAGTGTTCATGACTCCACCATAAGAAAGAGACTGGGCAAAAATGGCCTGCATGGCAGAGTTCCAAGATGAACACCACTGCTGAGCAAAAAGAACATAAAGGCTCGTCTCAGCTTTGTCAGAAAACATCTCGATGATCCTCAAGACTTTTGGGAAAATACTCTGTGGACTGACGAGACAAAAGTTGAACTTTTTGGAAGGTGTGTGTCCCATAACATCCGGCGTAAAAGTAACACAGCATTTCAGAAAAGGAACATTCAACATTATTTATTCAATTCAACCTTATTTATACAGCACCATTTCACAACAACAGTCATCTCATAGCACTTTCAACTGTAGGGGAAACCCCCACAATTGCAGAAAGACTCCAGCAATCAGGCGATCCCCTGTGAGCAAGCACTTGGTGATAGTGGAGAGGAAAAACTCCCTTTTAACAGGAAGAAACCTCCAGCAGAACCAGGCTCAGGGAGGGGCAGCCATCTGCTGCAACTGGCTGGGTGGTGAGGGGATAGAGAAGAAGAAGAAAAGAACAGACATGTAGGGAGCAAACAGCACGACGGGGACTCAATCTATGGGAGAAAACAAACAGATGTTAATGACCAGCAAAACATATTTCATTGAGAGTGAAGAAAGGAGTGAAGCCCAGTGCACTGTTGGAGGTCCCCCGGCTGTCTAAACCTATTCGCAGCATACCTGAGGGAGGGTTCAGGGGCACATGATCCCTCCCTAATTATAGGCTGTATCACAAAGGAAGGTTTTAACCCTATTCTTAAAAACAGAGATAGAGTCTGACTCCCGAATCCAGATTGGCAGCTGGTTCCACAAGAGAGGAGCTTGATAACTGAAGGCTCTGCCTCCCATGGTACTTTTGGAGATTCTAGGTATTACAAGTAATCCTGCGTTTTGGGAGCGTAGTGCTCTGTTAGGATAATAGGGTAGTATCAGATCTTTTAAATAAAAAGGGGCCTGATTATTTAGAGCTTTGTAAGTGAGAAGAAGGATTTTAAACTTAATTCTAAACTTTATGGGAAGCCAATGAAGGGAGGCCAGAACCGGATATGAGCTCTCTTTCTAGTACTGTTCAAACTCTTGCTGCAGCATTTTGGATCAGCTGAAGACTTTTTAAAGATGTTTTAGAACAACCTGATAATGAAGAGTTACAATAATCTAATCTAGAGCTAACAAAAGTGTGGATTAGTTTCTCAGCATCACTCTGAGACAAGATGTTCCTAATCTTGGCAATATTACACAAATGATAGAAGACAGTCTTAGAAACAAGATTAATATGTGAATTAAAAAACAGATCTTGATCAAAAATAACTCCCAGGCTCCCAGATTTCCTTAAGATCGGCATCGAGGGTCTGGACACCATGGTGATAGCAGCTTCACGCTGAAGCTCCCAGACCCGATCCAGGAAAATACCTTGAAAATCAGATTTAACAGATTTTTGGAAGAGTGAAAATCAAAAGACAAAGTCATTATGCCTAAAGGAAAACAGAAGAGATCGACATTTACCAGGCCAAGACACGCATCGGCCGAAGAATCTGACCCGGAGGATATCCATTCAGAAGAGGAGGAGCTGAATGAAGCTAGCAACAAGGTTAGCTTAAAAATGGTACTTCAAGAATTAAGACAATTTCGCCGAGAGTGTTGGGCCGAATTTCGTGAAATTAAAGACGAAAAAAAAAGGACAAACAGCAGAGTGGACCAGGCTGAGGACCGAATCATGGAAGCAGAGGAAAGAATAAAAGGGCTGGAAGAAACCGTGCTGGATTTACTTAAACAACAGTCAAGACTGGAGGCTAAGCTAACCGACCAAGAAAGAAGACTACGAAGAGACAACATAAGAATTCATGGTCTGAAAGAAGGAGTCGAGGATGGTTTCACCACAATGGCTGCATGCGTGGAATCCATACTGAGAGAGAAGTTGGAAATTCCCCAATCCACTGACTTGAAGACAGAAAGGGCGCACCTGTAGAGGAGCTGAAATAACGAGGCGATTTTTGTATTAAAAACAGGGTTTTTAATGAATAGCTCTTCTATCGAGTCTCATCAGGTGTAGAGCTTGGCAGAAGGCAAGAGAGTGATCTCTGCTCCACTCGCTGGTTAAATACAAGCACACATAGAGCCACACATTGAAAAAGCTGACATCAGAGCCACACATTGAAAAAGCTGACATCCCCCCGTTATCTTAACCCCCCCATTGTTCTGCTATCTCCTCTCCTTGTCTTGGGAGGTGATGGGAACTCCTCCTCTCGCCTTAGGGGGTAAAGGTGTCAAGTCCATCTCCGCCGCCGTGTCTTGGGAGGTCCATTGACTTTAACCCGGCGGGGGAGATCCTTTGTCCTTTCCAGGTGTGAAGTTCCTTACATATACTGTCACAAAACATTTCCACTTGTTCTAACATATGTAGATATGGGATATAAGAGTCATATATACCACAGGCCCCCCAAACACTAGGAAAGGACACAGAAAGAATCACAGTCTAAGATAATAACTATGAAATACTACTTGTTACAACTGTTGCCACAGGAGAAGTTTTCTAGCAGCCATGCTCCTAAGAAAGTTCAGTGGTAAACATAACAGCATAGTGAAATCATAAGTACCCTTAAACTGTTGTAGCACAATTAGTGAATAATTGCGGGGTGGTTGGTATCAGTCCCTGTGCTGTCTGGGCTTTATTCTTCTCCCAAAACTGCTGTAGGTTGGCTTAGGTGTCCCGCTGGGACCTTCTCGTGGTGAATCTGCATTGTGGGAAGGAAAGAGATTATTTGTTCCCTGCCTGGGGGCTGAGACTTTTCCTCTGGGGGGTCTACCACGCCGAGGTGCTCGTGCCAACTGTGCAGGTTTGTCTCTCAGCAAGAAAGCAGGTTTGAGTCTGTCAACACTGACCACTTCCTTTCTGTCCCCATAATCAAGCACAAAGTGTTTGTCACCATTTTCCAGCACTCTGAACGGGCCATCGTAAACTGGGCGTAACGTTGGTTTAATGGCTTCATGCTTAACAAAAACGAACTCAGCGTTTTTTAAAGTTTGAGGAACAAAAACTCGTGGAAAAGAGTGATGAGCTGGACCGTGGAGGGAGTCCGGTCCACTGCTGCCTAAAAACCTTGGGACTGGAAGGTGTCCTGGTTCTGGGTTCTCTGGTAAAAATTCTCCTGGGAGTCTGATAGGCTGGGCAAAAACTAATTCTGCAGGAGAAGCGTCTAAATCCTCTTTAGGTGCTGCACGCAACCCCAATAAAACCCAGGGAAGTTTATTTACCCAATTTGTGTCCGTTAGTGAGGCCCTGAGGGCAGCCTTTAAGGACCTGTGAAAACGCTCGCATAACCCATTAGCCTGAGGGTGATAAGCGGTGGTGCGATGAATTGTTGCCCCTAAACTGTTAGACATGGCTGACCAGAGCTCTGAGATAAATTGAGGCCCTCTGTCTGACGTGATGTCTGATGGAACGCCGAAACGTGCCACCCAGTTTGCTAGAAAAACGCGAGCGACTTCCTCCACTGTGGTTGACGCTAGAGGGACTGCCTCTGGCCAGCGCGTGGTGCGGTCTATCATTGTTAACAGGTGTGTGAAACCTTGGGAGGAAGGTAGCGGCCCCACGAGGTCGACGTGAATGTGGTCGAATCTTCTAGCAGGAATTGGAAAAGGCTCCAGAGGGACTTTTGTGTGTCTGTGTATTTTGGCGCGTTGACAAGGAATGCAAGTTTTTGCCCATTCTTTTACGTTTTTGCGCAGGCCTGGCCACACAAACTTTTCAGCAACCATTTTGACCGAGGCGCGCACACCTGGGTGCGCGAGGGAGTGAATTGCGTCGAAAATACGGCGGCGCCAAGCAGCTGGTACTAACGAGCGAGGTCGGCCGGTTGAAACGTTGCATATTAGGGGGGGCACGCCGTCGCGCAACCCTTTTTTCTCCAGCCTTAACCCTGTTGGTCTGGACAGGAGCGCGCGCACGTCTGCATCACTGCTTTGTTCTTCCGCCATGGCTGCATAATCTATTCCATCCTGGATAGGTGCTGCGTATGTGTGTGCGTTAGTGAAGAGTTCCGCTGCTGAGGCGGCGTAATCTGTCTCCTCGTGCTCTGGTGGTGTCACAGCGCGAGAGAGACAGTCAGCTACAACGTTAAGTTTGCCTGCTACGTGTCAAATGTCTGTGGTGAACTCTGAAATCGCAGCTAGCTGTCTTTGTTGTCTGCCCGACCATGGTTCTGAAATTTTAGCCATAGCAAAAGTGAGCGGCTTATGGTCCACAAAGACCGTGAAACTCCGCCCTTCTAACCAAAACTGGAAGTGGCGGATGGACAAATGAAGCGCTAGCAGCTCTCTGTCGAAAGTGCTGTATTTGCGTTCTGTTGGGTTTAGCGATTTGCTAAAGAATGCCAAAAGTTGCCAGACTCCGCTGACAAGTTGTTCTACAACTGCCCCTATAGCCAGGTCAGAAGCATCTGTGGTCAGAGCAATGCGGGCTGAGGGATCTGGGTGGACTAACATTGTGGAGTTAGCTAAGGCGTTTTTTACTTCCGCGGAAGCGCGTTCGCGCTCCGGGGTCCATTCGACCGCGTTGGAAGCCTTCTTTTTTCTGAGCGCGTCATATAGGGGTTGCATGAGCTGAGCTGCGTGGGGGAGGAAACGATTGTAAAAATTAACCATCCCCAAAAATTCCTGTAGCGATTTAACCGTTTGAGGCCGTGGAAAACCTTCTATCGTACGAACTTTGTCTGGAAGCGGAAATGCCCCTGTCGGGGAGACCCTATGTCCCAAAAAATCAATTTGCGATACGCCGAATTTGCATTTGGCTGGATTGATTATAAGTCCGTGCTCTTCCAGCCTCTGAAAAACGGTAGTGAGGTGCTGCTCGTGTTCTTCCTCGGATGAGCTGGCTACCAGCATGTCATCGAGGTAGACAAAAACAAAGGGTAGGTCGCGCAGGACTGCGTCCATCATCCGTTGAAAAGTTTGAGCAGCGCCTTTGAGGCCGAATGGCATTCTTAGGAATTCAAAAAGGCCGAAAGGGGTTATAACCGCTGTTTTAGGAATATCTTCAGCTCGGACTGGGACTTGGTGATAACCGCGGACTAAGTCTATTTTGAAAAAATGCGCGCACCCGCTAAATGTAGTGAGAAATCCTGAATGTGAGGAATGGGGTAGCGGTCATGCGCTGTAGCGTTGTTTAGCCTGCGGTAATCTCCGCACGGTCTCCAAGAACCGTCGGATTTCGGAACCATGTGAAGTGGTGAAGCCCAGGGGCTCTTCGAGCGTCTAACAATGCCCAATTTTTCGAGAGCTGCAAATTCATCCTTTGCTATGTTGAGCTTGGCCGCGTCTAAGCGGCGAGCTTTGGCAAAAACAGGAGGTCCTGTTGTCGGAATGAAGTGTTTAACCCCGTGTTTGGCTACAGTGGCTGAGAATTTGGGGGTTGTGAGTGCTGGAAATTGGGTGAGGAGTTGTTCAAACTTACCTCCCGCTGTGGTGACGTTGGCCTGCACAGGTGGTGGGGAAACTCGAGCTGAACATGGAATAGAAGCAAAAGATAGTGCATTAACCAGGCGCCTATTTGCAAGATCCACTAATAACCCGTGTGCACACAGAAAATCTGGGCCTAACAAGTTAAAGCTCACCGCTGCTACAACAAATGTCCATCTGTAGCTGCGGCCGTGGATGAGGAGGTGCAGGCTCTTTTCCCCGAACGTGTCGATGTCAGAGCCGTTGGCTGCCACTGCTCCGTTGCCCCGGGTGCCCATGGTTCGATCTGCGTGGGAGGGCATGACGAAACTCAGCTGAGCTCCCGTGTCGATGAGGAACTGCTTGCCTGTGTATCCATCCGTCACGTATAACAGCTTATTCTTCTCGCCGAGAACCGCTGCTGTTAATGGCCCTCGGCTTTGGCGTTTCCACGATATCGTAAACTTGCAGGGGGGAACGCATTTGCGGGCTTTCTCTGCGAAGCGGTGGTGATAATAGCAGACGTCGTTCTGCTCGTTGCGCTTGGGCCACGCCGCTGTCACCGTGGGTTGAGTCTCTCCAAGGCTCGGGGTGTCAGTTTTCAGATCTGCAGATGCCGCAGTGAGTGTCCGTTCTCTGCAGGCGTTGACGAGCCGGTAAGCCTCGTTGGCCAGTGTGCGGAAATCCTGATGATTATTGCACTTCATACTGGCGAGTGTCCCTCTCAACTGCGGTGGTAGCGTGCTGAGGAAAATGAATTGGAAAAGGAAATTATCATTATCCTCCTCCTTGAGTTGTAGCAAATCCTCCATGAGGGTCCTCGGATTGCTCCCTCTGTGGCCGTAGACCGCCAGGATCCTCTCGGCTCTTTCCTCCGCTGACGGGACATAATTCGCCACGATGGTCGCCTTGAGTGTCTCATATTTGTCCCGGGCTGGTGGTCGCCGGACCAAGCTCCGCACACACTTCAAAGTGGCGGAGTCGAGTTTGGAGACGATATGGTAAAACTTAATATCGTCTGCTGTGATGCCCGCCAGTATAAATAGACGGTTATGCTGTTTCATCCCACCTAGCAACAATGCTCTGCACTGTGTGTGTTTATATATTTACATATTTATTCCATCTAGCTACAATACTCAGCACTGGGTGTGTTTATATTATATATCTATATATTTATTCCATCTAGCTACCAATGCTCCGCACTGTGTTTTTATATATCTACATATTATTCCATCTAGCTACATTGCTCCGCACTGTGTGTGTTTATATACTTGCATATTTATTCCACCTAGCTGCAATGCTCCGTACTGTGGGTGTTTATATATTTACATATTTATTCCATCTAGCTACAATGCTCTGCACTGTGTGTTCATATATTCATATATTTATTCCATCCAGCTACAATGCTCTGCACTGTGTGTCTGTGTGTGTGTGTGTGTATATATATATTTATAGTAATATGTACATATGTATATTAGCTGCTCTTGCTTGCTTGTTTTTTTTCTTGCCTTCTGATTGTTGCTCTGAGTGTTGCTATCCCTGTGCTGTTGCAATCCTGGAATTTCCCCGTTGTGGGACTAATAAAGGCTTATCTTATCTTATCTTATCTATCTTATCTTATCTTATAACTGGGCTTCAGCTTGTTGAAACCAAGAGGCGGGGTCTTCTCGCCAGAAGTCTGGCAGGTTGACAGCAACGGCGTTCGTGCACACCATCACTGTTGTGCCCGCCGGGTGAGAGTGCCTTGCCTCGGCACTCACGGCGGTGCTGGAGCTCGGTTTGAGCTCTCTCAGTGCCCTCTGCCGTGGGGAAAAGCTGTCTGCTTGTTCCCTCGTCTGCGTCGTCTCTGGCGTATGCCCGAGTCACCATGGATGAGCAGCTTGAAGAACGCCTCGGTCCATATTCTCGCGTCAAGGCCACCAGTGTAGAGGAGCTGAATAACGAGGCGATTTTTGTAATTAAAAACAGGGTTTTTAATGAATAGCTCTTCTATCGAGTCTCATCAGGTGTAGAGCTTGGCAGAAGGCAAGAGAGTGATCTCTGCTCCGCTCGCTGGTTAAATACAAGCACACCATAGAGCCACACATTGAAAAGCTGACATCAGAGCCACGCATTGAAAAGCTGACTTCCCCCGGTTATCTTAACCCCCCCATTGTTCTGCTATCTCCTCTCCTTGTCTTGGGAGGTGATGGGAACTCCTCCTCTCGCCTTAGGGGGTGTAAAGGTGTCAAGTCCATCTCCGCCGGCCGCGTCTTGGGAGGTTCATTGACTATAACCCGGCGGGGGGAGATCCTTTGTCCTTTCCAGGTGTGAAGTTCCTTACATTTGCTGTCACAAAACATTTCCACTTGTTCTAAACACATGTAGATATGGGATATAAGAGTCATATATACCACACACCGTACATAGCCCCAAGGCCGTCGGCGGAAGCAACGCCCCCAGGATCGGTGGTGATGATGTTCTCCAACTCCAGAATAAAAGAAGAGGTTGTAAGACTGGCCTTGGCAGAAAAAAGGAATTATGCACCAAGAGAAAAAAGTTTTTGTGGAGCACGACTACGCCCCCGGAGGTCCTTAAAAAGCGTTGGGAATACAACGACGCTAAAAAGGTACTACGAGAGAAGAAACTGCGCTTTCAGACTCCATTTCCGGCAAAGCTGAGGGTGTTTTACGGGGACGAGATGTGTCTCTACAACTCGGCGGAAGAAGCAACCACGGATATGGTGAGAAGAGGGCTCCCGGTAACTGTTGTATAAAACCCGCAGCAGACCCGATCGAAAGAATCAAGGCTCAAACGTGGTCCACACAGAGACCCTCAAATCCAGCAAGCCAGCAGCGGGAAACCCAGCGCCAGAGCCTATAAGGAAAAACTGAGCGTTTTCAGGAGGGAATAACAATATTTTTAGTCAATCTGCACATCCAACCCTCCTCCTACAAGGTAACAAACATTAAAGGGAGATGCAGAATCAGCAAATATGAAGTGGTTAACACATTTCATGGAACAGACATAATATAGAAGGCATAAAAAAATAAATAAAATAAAATCATTAACAAGTTTGGATTGGGATCTGAAATTCACGTTAAATACATGGGACAACTTACAGGGGGTAGAGAGGGCCCTCAGCACGTAACAGAGTTTGGGGAATTTCCCTCAGAGCCAACACACCATCAAGGCTCTTCTAAGGTCACTAAAAAGACCTCAGCTCAGGAAGATCTTTTGTCAGTTTTTTTGTTTTAAAGTTTTATTACTATGTTCTTAATGTTTTTTATGTTCTTAATGTTCTTTCAGTTTCTGAGTAGCATAAAAGAGGGCCACCACACTGTTATACTAAATAAGACAACACAATGGGAGAAACAGGGTGTAACCAAATTAATCTCATATAATGTAAAAGGTGATCCCTGAATCCAGTTAAAAGATCCAAGATTCATAGGCAAAAAGAAAAAAGGACAAAGCAGAGGAATAATATTTTTACAGGAAACACCACCTAACTGACGTGGAGCACACTAAACTTAATAGACAAGGGTTTAATATGATCTCCTTCATCTTCATATAAGTCAAGGAGAGGAGGGGGGCGGGGTAGCGACATTGATCTCAACCAAAATTATATTGAAAAAAAATCAGAACACAAAGATAAAGAAGGGAGATTCAGCATGGTATTTGGTCGGCACTAGAGCGGAGAAAGATATCACCCTGCCTGAATGTATATGCACCTCCAGGGGCTAACTGGAAATTTTATAAAATGTATTTGACCTAACTGATAACTAAAGCCCAAGGTTTAGTGATATGTGGTGGAGACTTCAATCTAAGACTGAACTCCATACTGGGATGCATCAGGTAATTCTCCACATCAAAATAACACTCAAAGTAGAAAAACTCGGATGCTACTAAAAGAAATGGGAATCTGTGACGTGTGGAGGGAATTCAAACCCCAGTGTAAAAGACTATACATTTTACTCCAGCTCCACATATCATCATACTCAAGGATTGACTATTTTTTTATGTTTAATAGAGACATTGGAAGAGTAAAAACATGTAAAATAGGACTGCTGGATCTCTCTGACCACAGTCCGATCTATATGGACTTAAAGTATCCAAAAATACACAAATAATACATTTTCTTGGAGGTTAAATTCAAATGTGCTGAAAAGGACCACTGAAAGATGAATTGGAATCAGATATTCTCAGATACTTGGAAGAAAATGACTAATGGAGGAAGTATCCCCTTTAATACTATGGGACGCATGCAAAGCTGTAATAAGGGGAAAAACTTATCGCAAAACTGGCAATCCAAAAGAAACTGAGACAAGAAAAACTAATCACATTAGAGTCAGAACTTAAGAAACTAGAAAAAGAGCACAAAGACAACACTCATTCTAATGACTCGCTCAAAATTAAGGAAATTAAAAAACAAATAAACGAGATCTACACAATAGAAATCCAGAAGAAACTTACATTTCTGAAACAAAAATACTATGAAACAGGGAGCAAATCGGCAAAATTACTAGCCTATAAATTGAGGAAACAACAAATGGAGAGAGCAATCTACAAAATCAGAGACCCAGTATCAAAGGAAATAAAATTTAGAATTCAGGAAATTCTTAAAAGCTTCGAGAACTACTACAAGAACTTGTACTCCCTCAAAAAACATAAAAACGCATCCAAAGCCTTCCTAAATACATTAAACCTTCCCCAACTTACTGAGTCACAAAATAAAACACTACTGTCAGAAATACAACCTAAATAATTAGAAAAAGCAATTATGAAACTTAAAGCTAACAAATCCCCAGGAGCAGATGGCTTTACAGCAGAGTGGTACAAAACCTTTAAACAGCAACTATCTCCTCTCCTCCTGAAAACATTTAACTATGTCCTCCACACAGGGGAAATCCCCCCCTCCTGGAGAGAAGGGGTCATTGCAGTCATACCTAAACCTGAAAAGGATAAACTAGACTGCTCCAACTACAGACCAATCAGTGTGTTAAATCAGGACTATAAGCTTTTTACCACTATCCTTGCCAAAAGATTAGAAAATATACTGACAGACTTAATTCATTTAGACCAAACAGGTTTTATAAGACAAAGACAGACACAAGATAACATTAGACGCACTTTACACATAATTCATCATATAAAAAAAATATTTAAATGCAGCCATATTGGGATTAGATGCTGAAAAAGCATTTGATTCGGATGACTGGTCTTTCCTATATAGAATAAGATAAGATAAGATAAGATAAGCCTTTATTAGTCCCACAACGGGGAAATTCCAGGATTGCAACAGCACAGGGATAGCAACACTCAGAGCAACAATCAGAAGGCAAAAAAAAACAAAAAACAAAACAAAACAAAAAAAAAAACAAGCAAGCAAGAGCAGCTAAATCTTAACTGAATCTTATCCAGTTTCAATTTTCATAACAACTTCATTAGAACTATCCAGGCATTATATAAAAAACCAACAGCTAAAATAAGGATTAACAGTAAATTATCATCATCTTTTGAACTGGAAAGAGGATGTCGTCAGGGCTGCCCCTTGTCTCCACTGCTCTTTGCAATCTTCATAGAACCTCTGAGCCAATGGATAAGACAGAATCAAAAAATTCAAGGTATTACACTTGGTCAGAAGGAACATAAAATAGCACTCTTTGCTGATGACATTTTAATATACCTGGGGCAGCCGGACACCTCTTTTCCAGAACTAATCTCAGTTTTTTCAGAGTATGGAGATTTATCGCGGTACGAATTAAACATGCATAAAACCCAAATTTTAACATTCAACTATGACCCAAATCAATATTTACTAAGCAAACTCAAAACTAACTGGGAGATGGAAACTATGAAATATCTGGGGGTCAATATCCCGAAACAACTCAACAAAATTATAACACTAAACTATGATCCACTGATGGCAAAAATAAAATCTGATCTAGCAAGATGGAATATGATACCATTCTTAGGTACTGCACAAAGAATTGAAGCAGTCAAAATGAATATACTTCCACGTCTTTTATACCTTTTCCAAACAATTATGGTAGAACCTCCCAAAAAAACATGGCAAGATCTGGACAGAATGATCTCAAGATTCATATGGTAGGGCAAGAGACCTAGAATCAGATATAGAACCCTACAGCTAAACAAAGACAAAGGTGGGCTCGCGCTGCCAAATATCAGGGACTATTTTAAAGCCACACAAATTAAAACTTTAGTAGAGATATGTAACCCAGTCTACACTGCACAATGGAAGGAGATGGAATGCCAAATAACAAGTGACATCCCCCTACAGGCGATAATAGGGAACAATGCCTTACCTAAACTTCTGAATAACACTAACTCATGGATAGAGACCCTGCTAAAAATTTGGTTTAAGATAGTCAGAGAGAATCAAACTAAAGAACCCTATCGATTACTGCAATGGATTGCCTATGATCAAGACTTTACTCCTAATAAAACAGACACTAGATTTAAAAAAGTGGAAAGAGAACGGACTGATAAAATATTGCGATTTTTTTAAAGGGCAAACTTTAAGAAGTTTTGAAGATTTGAAAAAACAAGGTCTAATAAATCAAGATCTTTACAGGTTCTTTCAGCTTAGACACCACATAAACAAAATACTTAAAAAGGAGGATTTGGAAAGGGCCCAGTCAGGTGTTCTGAAGGTCTTCTTAATGGCATATAAAGGGATCAGATACATTTCTAAAATATACCAAGGTCTTCAAGATTTAAAAGGAGACAACACATCATATATAAAAGAGAGATGGGAAAAAGAGGGGAATTTCACTTTACAACTGGAAATATGGGAAAAGCTAAATAAACAACAATGGAAAAGTACCCCATCCCTGCAGTGGAGAGAATTTGGATGGAAAAATTTGATAAGATTTTTCAGAACACCTGCACAAAACAAATTTACTCGTAAGGGGTTGAATTGTTGGCGCTTGTGTGGTGAAGAGACTGCAAATCATTTTCATGTGTTTTGGTCATGCCCAGTTATCCACCAATATTGGACCAATGTACAGACAATATTGGGGAAAATATTCAAAATAACAGTTCCCTTTTCTTTTGTAACTTTGTATTTGGGTTTACTACCGGAATCACTGGAAAGACGAGGAGAAAAATACTTATTCACTGTTTTAATATTGGCAAGTAAAAAAGCTCTAACTAAAAAATAGATGTTGAAGGATTGTCCTATGCCTGAAGATTGGATTAACGTGATTCAAGACATTTACTCGATGGAAAAGTTGACATTCGCACTGAGACAGGACATGGATGGGTTCTTGAACTTTTGGCAACCCTGAAACGCATATGTGACTTCCATTAGATCTAATCTTTGACAAATACCATTTCAATAGTGGCACCTCTCTTTGTTCCAATGCTACTCAGATGCTCTTTTATTTTTATTTATTTATTTATTTATTTGCTCTTTTGTTTTGTTTTTGTTTTTTTCTTCTTGTTTTGTTTTTTGTTTGTTTTTTTGTTCTTTCTTTAATTTCTCTTTTTCTTTCACTTAAAAATAGGGTGTTGTAATTTATTTTTAAATAAAAATAAATTACAAAAAACAAACAAAAAAAATTACAAAAAACAAAAAAAAGGGAACATGTGATGAAAATGTAAACAATGCAATGCTGTAATGACATGTATACCCTTTACAAAAACTTAAATTAAAAAAAAAATAAATAAAAAAAAGATCGGCCTCTAACTTGGCTTATTGATTACTATCATCTGGCTTTATTGACAGGTATAATTGTGTGTCATCTGCATAACAATGAAAATGTATACAGTACTTTCTAATAATGTTGCCTAGCAGAAGCATATGTACAGACGTGTATGGCTGTGTTGTGAGACATGTATATGTTGGACACTGCATATGTGATTTAACCACGATGAAGGAGAGCCAGCCCCCTGCGGTGCGGAGCCACAGAGCCTGGACCCCCTGCGGAGGACAGGGGACAGAAGACTTCCTGACCACTGAGGCTCGGGGAAGAGAGAAGGGGGAGGTTATGTAAATAAAAGGCTAATGAATGTGAATAAAGAGACTTTGATATAGATGTGTGATTTCCCCCGCGAGGGAAATGGTTGATGTGAGAAGGTTTAAATGAGAGAACTTTGGTGTGTTCACTCTCTTTGTTCGCTGCTCAAGAATAAGAGCAGACAGTGGAATGATTTCTTGAATAAACTGAAATGAAAGCAATTCGGTTTCGTTATTCAAGTCTCCCCCATTGGTGACTGACGACGTTGAGAATGAACGAAGAAATTCTCAGGGTCCCGGACTCACAGCGCTCAGAGCTGGCGAGCGCAGTGGCCGTTAAGCTGCCTGATTTCTGGCAGGATAACCCACGGTCGTGGTTTCTGCAAGCAGAGTCGCAGTTCGCGCTCGCAGGAGTAACGGTGGATGACACTAAGTTCCACCATGTCATCGCTAAACTGGACAACAGCACAGCTCGGTGCGTGCAAAGCTTGGTGGAGCAGCCACCCCGCGACCGACAGGTACAGCAAGCTGAAATCCACCCTCATCAAGTTTTTCACCCCCTCGGCTGAAGTGAGGGCGAGGAGGATCCTGTCTTTGCTAGACCAAGGTGGACACAGGCCGAGCGTCCTGATGGAGGAGATGATACAGCTGAGAGGGTTGGACACGATGATTTCTTTTTTCAGTTCATCTTCCTCTCCAACCTCCCGGCGCATGCGAGAAGCACGCTGGGCCGGCAAAAAGTGTCACACCCTGGGAGGAGTTCCGGGAGCTGGCCCAGGAGGCAGACGGGATCCTGGGACGCCTGCGGCGGGCAAGCAACCACAGCAGGCGACCCGAGACAGCGGGGAGCCAGAGGCGGCAGAACCAGACTGGCCGGACGATGGCGGCAACAACGGCCGCGACGAGGGGGAGCCAATAGCCCCGGCGACAGAGGCGCGGGCACGACACAGCGGAGGAGAAGATCTCTGCTTTTACCATCGAGGTTCGCAGAGAAGGCACGCAGGTGTGTGCCGCCCTGCATCTTCAGGAGTTCGGGAAACGGCAAGACCGGGGGTCGCTAGCAGCTTCGACCCTCGGAGAACGCAACAAGCTGCTCTACATCACGGATGCGCGCTCCGGACGAGTGTTCCTCATTGACACCGGAGCACAAGTGAGCTTCATCACCCCAACATACGCGGACCGGGTAGCTGGACCCCACGGTGACGGAGCTACAGCGGCAAATGGCTCGAACATCAACACCTACGGGAGAAGGACCTTGCCTTTATGCTTACATGGCCGCACATATGAATGGACTTTTTGTAGTAGCGGCGGTGAGTTTTCAACATGTTGGGCGCGGATTTTTTGTGTTCACACAATCTGTTAGTTGATCTTGCTAATAGACGGCTGGTAAATGCACTCTCTTTTTACTCTCTCCCCTGTTCAGCTCGAGTGGTCCCCCGCCACCAGTACAGACCCACGTCGCTACAGCAGGTGGTAAGTTTCACACACTCCTCACCCAATTTCCAGCGCTCACTGTGCCCACTTTTTCAGCGACGGTCGCGAAGAACGGTGTGAAACACTTCATCCCCACTTCTGGTCCTCCCGTGTTTGCAAAAGCTCGGCGCTTGGATGCAGTTAAGCTCGCCATTGCGCGCGAGGAGTTCGCCAGCCTGGAGAGGCTGGGCATCATTCGTAGGTCGAAGAGCCCGTGGGCTTCGCCGCTGCACATGGTACCGAAAGCCGATGGCTCCTGGAGACCGTGCGGGGATTACCGCAGGCTAAACAACGCTACGGCACACGATCGTTATCCCATCCCGCACATTCAGGATTTTTTCGGTGCACCTGGCGGGGGCGCGCATTTTTTTCAAAGATTGATCTAGTTCGCGGCTATCACCAAGTCCCGGTCCAACCGGAGGACATTCCTAAAACAGCGGTAATAACCCCGTTCGGACTTTCGAATTTTACGCATGCCGTTTGGTCTCAAAGGGGCGGCGCAAACATTTCAGCGGATGATGGATGCCGTGTTACGCGATCTCCCTTTCGTGTTTGTGTACCTCGACGACATTTTGGTCGCGAGTACTTCAGAGGACGAACACGAAACGCACCTCACAGCAGTTTTTAGGAGGCTGGGAGAGCACGGCTTAATAGTTAACCCAGCCAAGTGCCAGTTCGGCGTTGAGCGGATTGATTTTTTGGGTCACCGCGTCTCCCCGGAGGGAGCGGTTCCGTTACCAGAGAAAGTACGTGCGGTAGCGGATTTTCCCCGTCCACAAACGGTCAAATCACTACAGGAATTCTTGGGGATGGTGAATTTTTATAACCGGTTCCTGCCCCACGCAGCTCAAATCATGCCAACCGTTATATGCCGCGCTCAAAAAAACAAAAGCAGACCCAGGCGGTCGAATGGTCCCCGGAGCGGGAGCGCGCGTTCACAGAGGTAAAAAAAGCCTTGGCTGACGCTGCGCTCCTGGCCCACCCAGACCCTGCAGCACGTATCGCGCTGGACGACAGACGCTTCAGATTTAGCCATAGGGGCCGTTATTGAGCAACAGGTAGCCGGAGTTTGGCAGCCTTTGGCTTTCTTTAGCAAATCTTTAAGCGCGGCTGAGCGAAAATACAGCGCGTTTGACAGAGAACTGTTGGCGCTGCATTTGGCTATTCGTCATTTCCAGTTCTGGCTGGAAGGACGGTTCTTCACCGCTTATGTGGACCACAAGCCGCTCACATACGCCATGGCCAAAATTTCAGATCCGTGGTCCGGCAGGCAGCAGAGGCAGCTGGCCGCAATCTCGGAATTTACCACTGACATTAGGCACGTCGCGGGCAAATTCAATGTAGTAGCGGATTGTCTCTCACGCGCGTTCACGACCCCGACACGCGCAGAGGCAGAACGGGCCACCGTGACCGCGCCGCAGGAGAGCGGCACGGTAGCGCGCGCAGCCCCGGTGCACGTGGGTATAGATTACGCAGCCATGGCAGCGGGACCAGGGGGCGGACGCAGACGTGCGCGCGCTCCAGTCTGGACCAACAGGGTTGAGGGCTGAGAGGCAATTGTTTACAAACCGGTATGCCCCCCTGATCTGCGACATGTCGACGGGGCGCCCGCGTCCGGTGGTTCCCGGCCACGTGGCGCCGCCGTGTTGTTTGACTCGGTCCACTCACTGGCGCACCCGGGGGTGCGCCGCGTCGGTGAAACTAGTGGCGGAAAAAAGGTTTGTTTGGCCGCTGCCTGCGCAAGCACGTGAAGGAATGGCAAAAACCTGCATTTCCTGTCAACGAGGCCAAAATTCACAGGCACACAAGAGCCCCGTTAGAAACCGTTCCGCATTCCCGGCCAGAAGGTTCGACCATCGTCACGTCGACCTTGTGGCCGCCCTACCGCATCACAGGGGTTCACGTATCTTTTGACAATGGTGGACCGCACCACACGTTGGCCGGAAGTGGTCCCACTTGCGACGGACTCCACGGCCGCGGAGGGTGGCTCGCGTTTTTTTAACGGCTTGGGGGTGGCGCGCTTCGGGTTCCGTCGGACATTACGTCCGATAGAGGACCGCAATTCCATCTCTGAGCTGTGGTCAGCGATGGCCAACGGCTTAGGACGCCAAAATCACCGCACTACGGCTTACCACCCTCAGGCTAATGGTTTATGCGAGCGTTTTCATAGGTCTTTGAAGGCAGCACTCCGAGCGTCGCTCACGGATGCAGATTGGGTAAATAAACCTCCCATGGGTTTTATTAGGGTTGCGTTCTGCGCCTAAAGAGGACTAGACGCCTCCCCAGCGGAGCTGGTATTCGCACAAACTCTGAGGGCTTGCCGGGCGAGTTTTTACCAGAGCACCCAGAGCCCCCACCTCTCTCTGCTCTGGGACCGTTAGTTGGCACGGGGGCAGAACACGCTCCCGGGTCCGGTTCATCACGCTTTTCCACGAGTTTTCGTCCCCAAGGCTTTGAAAAAATGCCGATTTCGTTTTTGTCAGGCGCGAAGCCCTTAAAGCAACGCTCAAACCACCTTACGAAGGGCCATTTCGAGTGCTGGAGGCAGGTGATAAGCAATTTGTGCTAGATTTTGGGGACAGAAAAGAGACAGTCAGTATTGACAGACTAAAACCTGCTTTTGTCATGAAGGACGTGTCTGTACCGGTCGCGGTGGCGCCTCGACGAGGCAGGCCCCCGCAGAGGGCAATTAACCACTCTCTTCCTCAGTCAACAGACCCGAAGCAGAACAGCACCGCAGGCAAGGCGGGGCCAACGCACAGCAGATTCGGCAGACGGCTGAAGCCCAAGCGGCCGCACAGACTGAATGTTGGTGTTGATTATTCAGTAGTGAGTAAGGTGCTATTAAATTTTGGGAATTAGTCTGTTCTTCATCGTTTGGGGGGGGGTTATATGGCTGTGTTGTGAGACATGTATAATGTTGGACACTGCATATGTGATTTAACCACGATGAAGGAGAGCCAGCCCCCTGCGGTGCGGAGCCACAGAAGCCTGGACCCCCTGCGGAGGACAGGGGACAGAAGACTTCTGACCACTGAGGCTCGGGAAGAGAGAAGGGGAGTTATGTAAATAAAAGGCTAATGAATGTGAATAAAGAGACTTTGATATAGATGTGATGATTTCCCCCGCGAGGGAAATGGTTTGATGTGAGAAGGTTTAAATGAGAGAACTTTGGTGTGTTCACTCTCTTTGTTCGCTGCTCAAGAATAAGAGCAGACAGTGGAATGATTTCTTGAATAAACTGAAATGAAAGACAATTCGGTTTCGTTATTCAAGTCTCCCCACAACGTGGACAAAATTGTTGGTACCCCTCTATTAATGAAAGAAAAACCCACAATGGTCACAGAAATAACTTGAATCTGACAAAAGTGGTAATAAATAAAAATTCTATGAAAATTAACCAATGAAAATCAGACAGTGCTTTTGAATTGTGGTTCAGCAGAATTATTTTAAAAAACAAATTCATGAAACAGGCCTGGACAAAAATGATGGTACCCCTGGAAAAGATTGAAAATAATGTGACCATAGGGACATGTTCAACCAAGATGTGTCCTCTAATTAACATCACAGGTGTCTACAAACTTGTAATCAGTCAGTCGGCCTATTTAAAGGGTGAAAAGTAGTCACTGTGCTGTTTGTTGACATGGTGCATACCACACTAAACATGGACCAGAAGAAGCAAAGGAGAGAGTTGTCTCAGGAGATTAGAAAGAAAATTATAGACAAGCATGTTAAAGGTAAAGGCTATTAGACCATCTCCAAGCAGCTTGATGTTCCTGTGACTACAGTTGCACATATTATTCAGAAATTTAAGATCCACAGGACTGTAGCCAACCTCCCTGGACGTGGCCGCAGGAGGAGACGGTTAATGCGAATGGCAACAAAAGAGCCCAGAACAACCTCTTAACACATTCATGGTGAACTCCAAGGTCAAGGTACATCAGTGTCAGATCGCACCATCCGTCGTTGTTTGAGCCAAAGTGGACTTCATGGGAGACGACCAAGGAGGACACCACTGCTGAAAACAAATCATAAAAAAGCTAGACTGGAATTTTCCAAACTGCATGTTGACAAGCCACAAAGCTTCTGGGAGAATGTTCTATGGACAGACGAGACAAAACTGGAAGTTTTTGGCAAGGCACATCAGCTCTATGTTCACAGTGTGGCGGATGAAATAAAGGAACCCAGGTGTGGAGGCACGGAATAAGTGCAGGCAGGACACGGCGAACTGAAGTTTAAAAGGGTGTTTTATTCATCCTCCATCACGAGAGCTCACCCCAGCGCTGTGGGAGCGCGCTGGAGCGAGCCCTGTGTCTCTAGTCAGCAAACAGGCAATGCGTGTGATCAAAAAGAGAATGAGAAAGAGAGCAAGCGATATGTTTGACTTATATACCCAGCTAGACAATGCATGCATGGCACATTAGCATCACAGTAAACTGCAGGAAGGCATGGACATTTGCATTAGAGTCACACATATCAATAGCAAGATTACTGGCATTCCGGATTAGACAAAGAGAGGCTGCCTATTGATATCAGTCCATACATCTCACTGTTCTGCTAATTGCTCCAGCTGAGCGCTCTGCTTTGTCCGTAGGCGTGGGGGGTCACCCACACCACTCCCCCCCAGAGAGCTCAGCAGGGGGCTGAGGCCTCGATCGTCTCCGGGCATTTGGTAGCGAGCTGCGGGAAAAGCTCTGTGCAGGCGGAGGTGGGAGGGAGGGGGGGTGGGGGTAGCAAGTGCTGCCCGGGACGCGAAGTTGTCTGGGCTGCGCAAAAATTGCATGTGGATTCCACGATGGTGAGGGGCTGAACGTGGTGGAGATTCCACAGCGGCTGTGAGAAGAAAAAAATTGTCTCTGACTGCTCTCTGCCGGCTCAGTCCTGCGAGGATGCATAGCGGCTGTGAGAAAAACAAAAGCTGAGGGACTTGGCGGGGTTGGCTTTAGGTGCGGGCACAGCCCTAAAACCAACGGGGGGACAGCAGACGCTGAATTCCCATTGTGCGCCGTGGCTGAGACCCATACAAAATCCTGTGTGCGGGCTGCGTGTGTGCTTCAGGTGTGTGAGCAGGCCCTGAAGTTCCGAGATGGCGGTCGGCCGTGTTTCTCGGGCGTGTGCAGCGGCGGAGGACGATGGCGGTCTGTGGAGCCGGTATTGTCCTGTGTGTGGTGCGCTGTCCTCGTAACCCCCCGGTGTGCGTGCGGGGGTTTCGGTGCGTGGGTGGTCCGTGGTTGAGAGGTGGGGTCAGGGTCAGGAGCTTGATGGAAATCAACGTCGTCGCACCGATGGTCCCTCCCGTCTTGGCTGTTGCTGTCATTCACTCGTGCCGGGTCATGGTGCGTTCTGGTCCATGTGCTGCGTACTCTGTTCGGCCCTGGAGGTCGCCGTCGTGGAGAGAGGATGAGGTGCGTGCACGCTCGTGTGGATGCGGAGGAGCGGTGAGAGGGAGTAGACACTCTTTGTCCCTCGGCCGGTCCCAGCGTGGATGTCCCGATCTCAGGCAAGGGTCGCACCATGACGCTTTCTGCAGCCTTCCCGGTCGTGGATGATCTCCGAGGGAGTTCGCCTGGTGTCGGTTCTGCATCGAGGTCTCCCGTGTAGCAGAAGGGAGGGCAGTCCATTTGCGTCAGGCAGCCGCGTTTGCTTGTCGTTGGAGTCACCGCCGGGGGCTGCGTTCGTTCGTCGTCAGCGTGTTCTTTTATTCGGGGTCACCAGTGTGGCGGATGAAATAAAGGAACCCAGGTATGGAGGCACGGAATAAATGCAGGCAGGACACGGTGAACTGAAGTTTAAAAGGGTGTTTTATTCATCCTCCATCACGAGAGCTCACCCCAGCGCTGTGGGAGCGTGCTGGAGTGAGCTCTGTGTCTCTAGTCAGCAAACAGGCAATGCGTGTGATCAAAAAGAGAATGAGAAAGAGAGCAAGCGATATGTTTGACTTATATACCCAGCTAGACAATGCATGCATGGCACATTAGCATCACAGTAAACTGCAGGAAGGCATGGACATTTGCATTAGAGTCACACATATCAATAGCAAGATTACTGGCGCCGGGATTAGACAAAGAGAGGCTGTCTATTGATATCAGTCCATACATCTCACTGTTCTGCTAATTGCTCCAGCTGAGCGCTCTGCTTGTCCGTAGGCTGTGGGGGTCGCCCACAACAGACGCAAAAATGAAGCATACCAAGAAAAGAACACTGTCCCTACTGTGAAACATGGAAGAGGTTCTGTTATGTTGTGGGGCTGCTTTGCTGCATCTGGCACAGGGTGTCTTAAATCTGTGCAGGGTACAATGAAATGTCAAGACTATCAAGGTATTCTAGAGAGAAATGTGCTGCCCATTGTCAGGCAACTTGGTTTCAGTCGCAGGTCATGGGTCTTGCAACAGAATAATGACCAAAACACAGCTAAAAACACCCAAGAATGGCTAAGAGTGAAACATTGGACTATTCTAAAGTGGCCTTCTATGAGCCCTGATCTAAATCCTATTGAAGATCTGTGGAAGGAGCTGAAACATGCCATCTGGAGAAGGCACCCTTCAAACCTGAGACAACTGGAGCAGTTTGCTCATGAGGAGTGGGCCAAAATACCTGCTGAGAGGTGCAGAAGTCTCATTGACAGTTACAGAAATTGTTTAAATGCAGTGATTACCTCAAAAGTTTGTGCAACAAAATATTAAGTTAAGGGTACCATCATTTTTGTCCAGGCCTGTTTCATGAGTGTGTTTTTTAAAATAATTCTGTTGAACCACAATTCAAAAGCATTATCTGATTTTCAATGGTTAATTTTCATAGAATTTGTATTTATTACCACTTTTGTCAGATTCAAGTTATTTCTGTGACTATTGTGGGTTTTTCTTTCATTAACAGAGGGGTACCAACAATTTTGTCCATATCTGTAAACTAAAAAGAATAGGGCGTAGCACAGATCCCTGTGGAACTCCGTGACTGAGCTTTGAGTTGGAAGAAAACTCATTATTGACAGGAACAAACTGGAACCTATCAGATAAAAATGATCTAAACCACTGCAACAAAGTTTCATTAAGTCCAACATGGTGTTCTAATCTATCAAGCAGAATATTATGATCGATAGTATCAAAAGCTGCACTAAGGTCTAAAAGGACAAGTACAGAAACAAGCCCATTATCAGACGCGATAAGGAGGTCATTAGTGACCTCCACTAAGGCTGTTTCAGTACTATGATTGATTCTAAACCCAGATTGAAACTCTTCAAATAAACCATTTCCCTGCAAGTGGTCAAATAATTGTGTAGCAACAACGCTAAGATTTTTGAAATGAAAGGGAGATTAGAGATTTGTCTATAGTTAGCTAAAACTCCTGGATCCAGCATTGGCTTTTTGAGTAAGGGTTTAATTACAGCAGTCTTAAAAACCTGCAGTACATGGCCTAATGTTCATGAAGAATTGATTGTTTGAAGAATAGAGCTACCAATAAATGGGAAGACTTCTTTACATAGAAGGAATAGGGTCTAAAAGACAAGTTGAAGGCTTGGATGAGGACATTATTTTATCTAATTCTAAAAGGTCAATTGGAGTAAACTCATCCAAACAGATATCAATTGAAGGAGTTGTAGTAGTTACTGTATTTAACGGTGGGAAGAATCTGACTGATTTTATCTCTGATAGATGAAATTTTATTATTGAAAAAGTTCATAAAGTCCTGACTAGTAAGTCAGGAATTACTTAGTAAGCTCTAAGGGAATGCTAGGATTGACAGAGTCCTGACTCTTTGTCAGCCTGGCTACAGTGCTGAAAAGAAACCTGGGATTATTCTTGTTCTCTTCTATTAAAGGTGAACTGAAACCACCTTTTTGCGCAAAAAGTAGAATAGCAGATTAATTCCTTATTACCTATTGTATTTTTCAACACATAAAAGAAATTTTTAGGCCGTGCGATGGCCAAGCTATAAGCCGATAAACTTTTGCCTCTGGCTGGCAGTGCCAAACAAACCGGAAGTAGTGCAGACGATGCTGCGTGATGTCACGAGTGTGACCCTTATCAAAACAACAATGGCAGATGATAGCAGTTCCAGCAGTCAAGAAAACCAGAGTTTTCAGAGTGAAGAGGCATTCAGGATCGGTGACGAGACAGAGGAGGATGCAGGAGTGTCAAGTGAACAGGAAGAGAGCGAGGGAGGCATCGAACCGTACAGATTCGAGCCAGAATTCCAAATAAGGGAGAAACGATATCATTTCAGAGGAACAAGTATACAGTGATCCCTCACTTATCGCATTTAATGGGGACCAGAACCGACTGCGAAAAGTGAAAAACCGCAAAGTAGCGTCACCCCCCCCCCCAAGGGCGTCACAAGCACTATTTTGCACAAAAAGGCAGAAGAGAACAGCGAAAAGTGCCACTAAGCAACACGAGCGATAAAGAACAATGAATGCGGTCTTCCTTCGCTGGGTATGGGCGCTCGGCAGGGAGAGAAGCTGGGTAAAACGTCTCGGCCAATCAGCTTGCGAGGTAAAACGTCTTGGCCAATCAGCTTGCGAGATTCCCGAGCGGTGAAGAGGTGGGCGGAGAGGAGTGGAGCGGTGGTCAGAGAGGTGGATTTTGAGTTGTGCGGGCTCTCCATGTTGATACCTGATGTTCTAATGTAGTCTCCCTGCCTTCTGCTAGCGCCCAGGCAACTTTCGTGCCATTTTTTTCTCAATTTTGAATTTTTGATGAATATTTTTGAAAAATCCGCGATGCACTGAGGGCGCGAAAGGTGAAACGCGAAGTAGCGAGGGATCACTGTATATCTAGAAATGCATCGCTTCCCGGTCGCTTTTCCTCCCCCTTTCTTTTCTTTCGTCGCCATGACAGCTTTCCTTGGCCACTGAACAGATCTTCCCAGGTGTTGGAAGTGTTTTGTAGTCGACTATCACAACAAAATGCACCAAAAACGACCAGTGTTGACGTGCTCGCAATGGTAAACATGAGGACTGGGTCCCATTCGTGACGTCACGCGGAACTCCGGCTGCACTTCCGGATAATTGGCGGATTCGTAGGATTTTTCAGGGCGGGAAATTTAAAATCGCGATTTTCTCCAAGATTCCGGGATTGGTGGAGGGGGTGCCAATGATAAATTATCTTTATAATTGTATGTACTATCACCCAGTGCCGTTCAATGCCGTTCACTTCAGTTCACCTTTAATGCGGAATAATAACTTGTTCTAGCTTTTCTAAGAGATTTTTTTATCATTAGAAGTTGATTTCTCCAAGCTAAATAGATTTCATCTAATTTAGTAGAGCGCCATTTTCTTTCTAACTGACGAGTTTTCTGTTTTAAGCTACAAGTTTCTGTGTTGAACCAAGGAGTTAGAAATCTCTCTGATTAGACTTTTTCTTTTTTAAAAGGGCCACCATGGTTGACTTCCGGGAAGATGGCGGAGAGACATAACACTTAAACAAAGAGCTCTCCCTAGCCGGATTAAAAATCATCGGTAAATGGCCAACTCGACATAAACGAATCAATAAACTAAGGGATGAAAACACGAAGGAACCGGGCACAAGGACAAAAACAGGGTAAAATTGAAGAATTCCTCTCCAACAACGCAGGAAAAACCGCTGTACACAAAGCCCAAAAAAGCAAGATGTCTACAGCAGAGAAAATGGAGGACACCAGACTCGACAACATGAACGCTGGCATCGCCAGTTTGGTGAAGAGTTAAGAGAATTCAAGCGACAGCTACAACAGGATTTAGCGGCTCTTAAGGAGGAACTGAAAAAAGAAATTAAGGAGGAAATCATGGACCTCCGAAGAGAAATGGAGCGTAAATTAACGGAAAACATGGAGGAGCTGCGCTCCCAGCGGGCGTGTATGACAGAAGCGCAGACCCGAATTTCGGAACTAGAAGATTGGAAAAGCGAGGCAAACAAACAACTACAGACCCTGACGACGCAAACGCAGAGGATGCAGGAGAAAATAAACGACTTGGAGAGCAGATCCCGACGAAGCAATATGCGCATCTTTGGAATTCCGGAGGGCATTGAAGGCAACTCGATGACAAAATTCATGGATCAGTTCTTAAAAAAAGAACTGGAAATACCCGGAGAAACGGATCTGCAGATTCAACGGGCGCACAGAACACCGGCACAGAACCCGAAAACAAACTCTCCACCCAGGTCAGTTGTGGTAAACTTTGTGAAATATGACATAAAGGAAAGAATCCTGACGCAAGCATGGAAAAAAAAGATACGAATCGGCGACAAACAGGTATTTTTTGACCATGACTACCCGACAGAAATCGTGCAGCAGCGGAAGAAATATGCCAATATTAAAAAAAAACGCTGAAAGAGAAAAAAATTAGATTCCAAACGCCGCTAACGAAAATGAGGATTCATTGGGAGGAAGGCACAAGAACCTACAACACGGCCGAAGAGGCAGCGCGGGATATGATGGAGCGGGGCCTTGAGGTGAGCGTGCCGAAGGAGACGGCTGGAGCAGCGGCGGCCCTGAACGCACCACGACAGACGGAGTGGAGACGAGCGAGCGGCGGAAGAAGGGGGAGAGACGTAGAGCAGCGGGCCCAGGACAAGCTACAAGGCTTTCAACTGAAAGCCTAGATCATAACAAAGATTAAGAAAGGCACAGAAGAAATGAAGGCCAAGAAGACAAGGTAAAAGAGAAATAGACGGCTAGGAGAGGTTTAAGTGATATTTGTTGGACATTTCTAGACTTATGACTATTACTTTGATAGTAATTAGAAGTCTAGGGAGGGCCCTTCACTCTGTGAAGACAAACCCCCCACCCACCAACAGGGACCAGTGGGCAGAAGAAAGGCCCAAAGTACGGAGGTCGAGATTTTTTAATGTGTTTTTATATAAATATGTGTTATTTTTGTTGTTAAGGGGGCTAGGAGCACAAGTTAAAAAAATGGAAAAACATGAATATGGGTAAAAATCTTAAGATAATGACACTAAACGTGAATGGTCTGAACTCACCTGTTAAAAGGGAAAGAATAATAAGAAAATTCAAGAAGGAAAAAGCTGAAATTATATTTATGCAAGAGACACATTTGAGCAAGACAGAACATGTGAAACTAAAGAGATTTGGCTATAAGAACTCCTACTACAGTTCATTTAAGGGAGGAGCAAAAAGGGGGGTTATGATACTAATCTCAAATAAAATACAATTTGAAAGTGAACAGGAAATCCAGGATAAAGAAGGCAGGTATGTAATAATAAAGGGAAGAATAGATGGTATGCAGATTACATTAGTGAACATCTATGCCCCACCAGAAAGTGACAAGGGTTTTTTTCAACATCTGTTTGATCTCATAGCAACACACAGTGAAGGAGTCCTAATTTGTGGAGGAGACTTAAATGCTGTCATGGATCATGAAGTTGACACAACAAGTGTTAAGAAGACAAAAAAACATGTAACAAAGTTCATAAGAACCTCACTGGCAGAAATGGGTATGGTAGACATATGGAGGGACCTACACCCACTCGAAAAAGACTATACACATTATTCAGCAGCCCATAAAGTACACTCTAGAATAGATTACTTCCTTATGAATGAAGGTGACAGACACAGGGTGAGAAATTGTTGGATTGGAGGGGCAGAAATATCAGATCATAATCCTATATACATGGAAATATATTTAAACAATAGAAAACGACAAACAACATGGAAACTTAACGTAGGACTGTTAAATGATGAGAAAATGAAAGAAAGAATAAAAATAAACATAAACGAATATATCCAAGAGAATGACAATGAAGAAGTGGACCCAACAATACTATGGGACGCACTAAAAGCCGTGTTAAGGGGTAAATTAATTGTTGAAACAGGAAAAGCAAATAAGACTAAACTGGAAGCGTATGAACAAAGATGTGAGAGACTGAGGGAATTAGAACGTAAACATCAAGGCACAAATGATCCAAAAATATATCAAGAAATTAAAGAAGAAAAAACAAAGATAAAAGAAACACAAATGGATGAAATTGAAAGGAAAAATAGATATCTAAAGCAAAAATATTATGAAACGGGGCCAAAAGCCACAAAACTGCTGGCAAAACGGTTAAGAAAACAACAAACAATGAATAATGTATACAAGATTAAAGACCCCACCACAAATAAAACCACAGTTAACCCAGAAAACATCGAAGAAATTTTCCATAATTTCTACCAAGAACTATACTCGCAACCTGAAGAAACAAATACTAAAGATAAAAAAAAATTTCTAGACACATTGGACTTGCCATCAATAGGAAATCAACAAAATGAAAAACTAACAGCAGAAATAACAACACAAGAGATCAGAGATGTGATTAAGTCACTTAAAAACGGTAAATCACCAGGTAGTGATGGATACTCATCTGAGTTTTATAAACTGTTTATAGAAGAACTCACGCCACAACTCCTAAAGTCATTTAATTGGACGCTGAACAACAACAAAATACCTCCATCATGGAACGAAGCAATCATTTCAGTTATTTTAAAACCAGGGAAAGATAAAGAACAATGCGGAAACTATAGACCAATCTCTTTATTGAATGTAGATTATAAAATATACACAACAATTATATGTAAACGAATAAAGACATTCTTGACGGAATTGATAGAAGATGATCAAACTGGATTCATAGAGGGACGCCAAACACATGACAATATCAGGAGAACAATACATATAATTAACCAAATACATAAAGAAAAGAAAAGCGCAGTAATAATGAGTTTAGACACAGAAAAAGCATTTGACAGGGTTAACTGGAAATTCCTATATAGTGTACTGGAGCGCTTTGGATTTAACGAAAAATCAGTACAATGCATAAGGACGCTATATCAAGAACCTGTGGCAAGAATCAAGATAAACGGTAGCTTAACAGACAAAGTAAATATACAAAGATCAACTAGGCAGGGATGCTGCTTATCGCCTACCTTGTTTGCTCTGTTCATAGAACCATTGGCTCAAGCGATACGACAAAATAAGAAATTAAAAGGTGTAACAATAAAGGGGGCGGAACACAAGATTGGGCTATTTGCAGACGATATTATAGTTTACCTTGAACAACCAGATAAATCAATAATGGAAATGATGAACTTGATAGAAAATTTTGGAAAATTATCAGGATACAAGATAAACATAACAAAAACACAAATACTGACATTCCACTATAACCCTCTAAACCAGATAACTGATAAGATCAAACTAAACTGGAACCAAAAAGAAATAAAATACCTTGGAGTGAACATACCTAAAGACCTAAGCAAAATATATAAAGCAAACTATGATAGGTTGGAACAAGAAATAAAAAAAGATATTGATAGATGGTCAATCTTAAATATGGATCTGAATTCAAAAATTGAGACAGTCAAAATCAGCATACAACCTAGATTACTTTATCTCTTCCAGGCTATACCAACAGAGATTCCAGATGCCCAATTCTCAAAGTGGGACAGGATGATATCGAGATTTGTTTGGGGAGGTAAAAAAACAAGAGTGAAATATAAAACCCTCCAATTACCAAAAGAGAAAGGAGGCATGGGCCTACCGAGTCTAAAGGAATATTACTACTCAGCACAAATAAGATATATCATATGTTGGTGCGACGAGGGATATGAGGCAAAATGGAAAGAAATGGAAAAGGAAATTGAGGGACTCCCAGTACAAAGCATAATAGGGGATAAAGATGCATATAAGCAAATCAAACAAATAGACCCAATCACTAAATTTACTTTAGAACTGTGGTATAAAATAGTACAAAAATATAATATAAGGGAAGACATAAAACTATTGAAATGGGTAGCATTTGACAGTCAGTTTGAACCGGCAAAACAAGATAGGGGATACAAAAATCTGGTGAACAAGGGAATCACAGCATGGGGCAATATCGGAAAAAAAGATCTCGGGAGCTTTGTAAATATCAGGAGAAAATTTAAATTAGAAAGATCGGAATTTTTCAGATATCTGCAGATGAGAGATTACTATATGAAGAAGATTAGGCATAACCTCCAAACAGATGTGAACGAGATTATACAACTTATTTTAAGCTCATATGCAGGAAATAAAATAAGAATTATTTCAAAACTATATCAGAAACTTATGACAAACAATCATACAAGTAACTATATAAAGGAGAAATGGGAGAAAGAGCTCAATTTAAACATAACAGAAGAAAGCTGGCAGGAAATATGGAAAACACAACACACATCAACAAATTCAAGGGCATGGAGGGAATTTGGATGGAAAAACCTGATTCGCTTTTTCATTACACCACAGATTCAAGGAAAATATACAAATACCCAATCTTTATGCTGGAGGGGATGTGGGGCTCAAAATGCAGACCACTCACATATGTTTTGGAAATGCTACAAAATATCATCATTTTGGAAATCTATGCATGTGACAATACAGAGGATATTAGGATATAATATACCAATGAACTGTAACCTGATGTACTTATGTGATCTTAAAAAAGACAATGTTATACAGGCTGAGGACAGATATCTAGTTAAAATCTTGTTGATTGCATGTAAAAAAACTATCACAAAAAAATGGCGATCAGAAGTTCTTCCTGACCAAGAACAATGGACTGACATTGTTGAGGACATACGTATGATGGAAAAACTAACATATCGACGAAGAATGCAAGAAGGAATATGGGAGAAAAAATGGCGGAAATGGACACACTACAAAGTGCAACAACGAGGCAGAAATTGAAAGAATAACCAAAGACACTGAAAAAACCAGAAGAATTAAGAGATGGAAACTAAAAACTTGATGCTCCAACATTTGTCCCCCCCCCCCTTTTATTTATTTATTTTTTTTTATTTTTTATTTTTTATTTTTTTATTTTTATTTTTTTTCTTTTTCCCTACCCTAACCCCTTTGTGTTTTAAATGTAGAATGTGATCTGAATGCATTATATATGATGAAAAATGAATAAAAATCTAAGTTACAAAAAAAAAAAAGGGCCACCATGTCTAGAGTCTGATGCAGAGAAGATGTAACACTATCTACCATGCTATCAATTACAGAAAGAGCAAGCTCTCAACAGCTTATCTCCGTTGCGCTGACACATGGCATAGAGGAAACAATCTGCATAAATTTGGTAACAGCATCATCTGAGAGGCATCTACTGTAGTAATATTTTTCTTTAGGAGCCAACTAGTCAGAAATAGTAAAATCAAAGGTTAACAGACAGTGGTCTGACAGTACAGGGTTATGAGGAGACACTACCAGATTTTCTGTTTCTATGCCATATGTCAGAACAAGGTCCAACGTGTGGTGGAGATAATGGGTAGAATTTCCTACTTTCTGAGAAAACCCATCCATCCATCCATCCATCTTCTTCCGCTTAATCCTTTTCGGGTCGCGGGGGGGCTGGAGCCTATCCCAGCATCTTTGGGCGAGAGGCAGGGTACACCCTGGACAGATCGCCAGTCCATCGCAGGGCCAACACAGAGAGACAGACAACCATTCGCTCTCACAGTCATACCTAAGGACAATTTAGAATCCCCAGTTTGATGCCAATTGACCTAACTTGCATGTTTTTGGCATGTGGGAGGAAACCGGAGAAATCCCGGAGTAAACCCATGCAGACACGGGGAGAACATGCAAACTCCACACAGACCACTGTTGGTCGGGGGCTGGAATTGAACTCAGGATCCCCCGGCCAAGGGTGAGTTGCTGTGCTGTGCAGTGCTAACCACTCCGCCACCGTGCTGCCCCCATTGAGTCTAATATTGAATTAAATGCAGCATTAAGGCAATCACTATCTACGTCTACATGTATATTAAAGTCCCCTACTATAATTATTCTATCTGATTTCAGCACTAAATCAGCTAGAAATTAGACGAATTTGGATAAAAACTCTGAGTAGGCTGAAGGAGGACGGTAAACTATGGCAAATAAAACTGGGTTTAACCTAACATTGCTAAAATGCCTGATACTGAGGACCAGGCCCTCAAAGGAATTATAACATGTTTTTTGCTTTACATTAACTAGTAATTTGGAATGGTAAATTGTTGCTACTCCTCCTCCACGACCAGAACTTCTGGGATTTTGACAGTTTAGTTGCAGTTTGGGCTGCACGGTGGCGCAGTGGTTAGCACTGCGGCAGCACAGTTTACCCTTGGCCGGGGGATTGTGGGGATCGTGGGATCGTGGGCTCGATCTCAAAAGCGCTTTGAGTGGTCTTTGTGACTAGAAAAGCGCTATATAAGTGTAGGTTAGTTAGTAGTTAGTTAGTTAGTTTAAATAACCAGAGGGAGTTGATTCATTTAAACCAACATAATCCTCTTGCCCTAACCAAGTCTCTGTAAGGGATATTAAATCAATCTGAAGATCAATAAACAGACCATAGACTAGCAGAGACTTGGGAGTTAGAGACCAAATATTTTACAAACCGCATTTAATTTTTAAATTATGAGGAGGAACAGACGCCAAGTCATTAAATTTAGAGGTTTCATGTTTAATTTGAATTTTACCAACTTTTTGTTAAATCACTTTGGGATGCTTATACATTATACTTGTATTTACTTTGCAGGGAGCAGACAATGAATCTCTGATGGGGAAGACAGGGGCTAAGTTGAGGGGTAGCGGATGAAGAGGAGCTGCAGAGAGGCGTGTAAGACTGTGACTCTGCTTCCTGGTCCTAACTCTGAATTGTCAAGGATTTGGAAATTTGGATAAAAATGATGCCAGATTGTTAGATAAAAGAGATGCACCATCCAAAGTGGGATGGATGCAGTCTCGTCTAAGAAGACCAGGTTTTCCCCAAAATGAGTTCCAATTGTCTATGTAGCTCACATCTTTTGCAGGACACCACACAGACAGCCAGCGGTTGAAGGATGACATGCGTCATCACTGGTCAGATTGGGGAGGGGCCCAGAGAATACTACAGAGGCAGACATCATTTTGGCAAAGTTACACACCGATTCCACACTAAGTTTTGTGACTTCCGACTGCTGGAGTCAGATGTCGTTAATGCCGGTGTGGATAACAATTGTGGAGTATTTACAGTTACTTTTAGCCAGCATTTTCAAATTTGACTTGATATCGCCTGCTCTGGCCCCGGGAATGCATTTGACTATGGCCGCTGGAGTCTCTAGGTTCACATTTCTGACTACGGAGTCGCCAATGACCAGAGATTTTTCCTCACCAGGTGTGTTGCTGAGCAGGGAAAAGCGATTAGAAACATGAACAGGTTGGTGGTGAACCAGGGGCTTGCGACAATGCTTCCTTCTCACCGTCACCCACCTGTTCTCTTCTGGCTGCTCAGGAGAGGTGGAAGCCGGGGGACGGCTAGCAGGCCCTATGCTAGGGAGCTCCGCTGCAGCTAAGGAGCATCCGTCATTATTAACTGGTGCTGACAGTGTTTCAATGCAGCGGAGCCAGGATTCCAAATCGCACAACCTCGCCTCGAGCGCCTCAAAAAAGCAACATTTATTACATTTTAGTGATGCAACTCAATTTTTTGGATTGTGCCGAGGTATTCAGGAATGAGGCATCTTGGTATTTTAATGTTTTGAAGATTTTCCAAATCCTGGAGCCATATTTCCCACTTGGCCTGGATTTGAGGGGAAACAGGTTCATCCCATCTAACACCCCGCCTGCACATGTCTTGCAGCAGTTGTTTGCCAGTCAAGATGTAAGGAGAGAGAAATCCTAGTGGGTCATACACACTTGCAACTGTTGCTAGAATTCCTCTTCTTGTGGCTGGTTTTTCTTTGAGGATACCACTGAATAAGAACACATCAGCTTCCACATTCCACTTTATCCCTAGTACACTCTGCATTGGAACCTCAGTGTAATTCAGATTTACATATTTCTTCTCACTTGCATGTTCTGTTTCTGGTATCACCTCCAGGACCTCTTTGTTATTGGGATTTTTTTCCATTTTCCCCTTTAAATGCCTCAATTGAACTGTAGCAAGCTGCTTGTTGTTCGGAAGCTGTGGATACTCTCTAAAGGGTAGGGGCATTTCCAAATGTCCTTCCTTGTTGTGGTGAATGTCACGCCGCGCCACTCATCAGCGGCGCCACCTGCTCACGCACCTGATCATCATCAGCGGCGAGGGATAAAAGCCGCCTCGCCCGGAGCTTCGGCCTGAAGCCGTCAGACTTCGTTCCTCACCGTTGTGAGTCATAAACTATCTTCAGCATTATTGTTTGGGTAAGAGACCTTACCTTCTCTCTCCAGTCTGCTCCCCTGTGCACAGGTGGATTTCCCGGCGGCGGACGTCTCCATTCCAACGCCCATTCCTCGCTGCTGCACGGAGCTCTCCAGGTGGCTGTCTCCCGGGTTTCGCCCCCTTGCTGTGCCAGCTATCCTGTCTTCCAAGTAAGTCCTTCTCTTGCCATAATCCTCCCTGTGTTGGTGTATGCCCGTCACCCTCTCCCTGTGCTTTCTCCATAGGGTTGCCCGGCTGTACGGTCATCTGCCTCTGTGCCTGAAGCAGACGCCACCACCAACACATTTACATCCCGCAGACACGCACTCATTCACGCCTGTCGTTAATAAACTATTTGAACTACTCTGAGCCTGTGTGTGTGCGTCTCCTGAGCCGTGCGTTATGTCAGTGAATGTTTCCGTTCAAGAACTGGAGAAACTGAATGTCCTCTTGGGATATATTTCCTTCTCTTGGATTTGTGTCCAAGAAATCTCGTTCCAGGACTTAGATCACAGAGGAAGGTGTGATGGATGGAAACTCCTTTACAGAGACACGATTGCAGACTCCTATTACCTCCATTAGACCAGCCCATGGTTTGATGGAACCCACGATAGTCCAGCCTAAGTCTGTTTTGACTGCATATGGATCATAATCATTTCCTGGTATGACCTTCCTTGGTTTTAATGCTCTTGCACAGTCATAGCCAATCAGGAGCCCTGCGGGACAGTCTAACAGATCTGGCATCTCTTCTGCAATGCTTAGAAGGTGAGTCCACTCTTTTGCTGTCTCACGAGTTGGGATACTGTTTTTCTCAAGTGGAATGTATTCTCGTGTATAAGTAGGTGGCAAGACAACATACTCTTGTGAATGGTAACCTCTTACTTTGAGCCCATCTACCTCTTTGGCAATGTACAGTTGAACCCCGGTCAGTCGTTGTCAACCTTAACTTAACAGGTTCTGTTTTTTCATGAATTTTCTCACAAATGTCTTGATCAATGAATGTATTGCTGCTTTGAGTGTCCAGAAGTGCATACACCAAGATCTCTGGACTGTTTTCTGCTGCACAAGAGAGCCATACTGGAACAATCATTGAAGTGCGATCACTGTTGCCCACCTTTACACTACATGCAACTGTGGAAGTGCTTTCCTCTTGTGGTGGCATTTCTGGCTTTTCTCCTTGAGGACGTTCCTTGTGAAGTGGAGAGGGGTGGCTTCGCCTGCAAATATTACAAATGACCTTCTGTCGACAGTTTTTGGAGATGTGACCAACTCTAAGGCAAGCAAAACACATGTTATTATCAATGACAAATTTTTTCCTGTCTTTGAGAAGCATTGCTGCAAACTTGTCACACTTATAGATAAAGTGATCTTGCTGACAGCAAATACACTTAATCTGCTTCTTATTCTGAGATGCTAAAGAGCTGGGCTTGGAACCTCTGCCACTTTGGGATGTGGCCTTTGAGGTTTGTTTTGGATAATTGGGTACATTTGTTGAAGCTACCAGGACACTGGCCTTGACACGTTTTTGTTCCTTCTCTAGTTTTTCACTTGTATGCTTTAGCGCATAAAGGGAAGAAATAGGATTGCATGCTATGCGTGCTTCTTCTGCCACAAAGTGTGCAAACTCCTCAAAACCTGGATATGCCTTCCCTTCATCCAGTGTTTTAGTGACATGTCTGTTCCAGCGAGTTGTTGCCCAGTCTGGAAGTTTCAGCAGTAATTTCTGATTTTTCTCACAATCATCCAAAACTCCAAGTCCTTGCACACGGGGCATGGCATTTTTACAAGAGATGAGGAAATCACTGAACTCTCTTAGTTTAAGGGAGTCTTTTGATCCAATCTTTGGCCAGGAACTCAGTTTTCCCCTGAAAGTTCTTTGGACTACAAAGGGGTGGCCATAGCGCTTGTTTAAGGCATCCCAAGCCTGTGTGTATGCTTCTTCATCACTACGATAAAGGGTTCCTTCTAACACTGAAAACGCCTCACCACTTATGTATTTTTTCAAATAGAACAGCTTATGCGCTGGATCTGTACAGCTTGTTTCTATCAAAGCCTTGAAGCAAGTGCTCCACTCTGTGAATTTAAAGTGGGTCTCCTGTAAACACGAAAGGCTCTGGCGCCGGAAGTCTTGTCATAGCAAGGGATTCCTTGAACACTTGGACTAGTGAGACTTCGCTCTCTCTGGGCTCAGATATCCTGCCAGAGTTGTGTGGGACTGATGCACTGGGGGGAACATTGATGCGTTTACTCTCAGTGTAAGGAGGGGCCGATACATTATGTGGAACTTGAGTGCATGGAGTGCTACTATGCTGCATTGGAAGCTGACTTGGAGGCAAAGTACTTTTTACTTCAACATCCCTTATTTCAGCATTAAACCTTGATTCCTCTTCAGCATACACATTGTATTCAGCCTCTATGACTTCAAGATCCCTTTTTTTTTTTTTTTTTGTTACTTATTTGTACCCGTAGGTAGACTTGGTTTGCAGTCTGGTGACAAGCCACCGGCTACTGGTCGCTGCGTGCGCAAGCGCCCCGTATCCCTAACCTGCATGTTTTTGGTATGTGGGGGGAAACCGGAGAAATCCCGGAGTAAACCCACGCAACACGGGGAGAACATGCAAACTCCACACAGCTCACTGTTGGTCGGGGGCTGGGATCGAACCCACGATCTCATGATCCCCGCGGTCCCCCGGCCGAGGGTAAAACTGTGCTGCCACAGTGCTAAACCACTGCGCCACCGTGCAGCCTTTGATCTTCCAGCCATTTTAGTTTTTCTTGCTGAGCCAAAATCTCCTTTCTCTGGGCAGATATTTCCATCTCCCTGTTTATTTCAGCCCGCTTTGATGCCAAACGTGCAGCTGCATCTGCTTTTTTCACCGATACATGACTTCCCTGCTGACTATGACTTGACTGACTGCTTTGACTAGTTCTAGACACAGTTGATCCATAAACTGACCTTGCATCTTCTCTTTGGAGTAACTGAAAGAGAGATTCCTTTACAGCTACTGCATCAAATTCCTTAGTATCAACATCTGCATACCGTCTTTGCAGGAGTAGGATTATTTCAGTTGTAACTGAAGTGCAGCTATCAATTTTCCTTCTCATGTCTTGAGATGGTAAAGTAAGTGCACTTAAACTCTCATACCTTTGCTTTAGTTCTGACTCACACTTTTCTATTGAATGGATCATTTCACCCAACTCAGTTTTAGAGCACTCTTCCTTAAGTTTAGATCTTGTTAGTTGAATCTCTGCTTTAAAGTTAAGATACGTCGACATAAACTTTCTTTCTCTCTCTGTTATTTCCTTTCTTTTAAACGCAACAATTTTTTCTGTAGGACGTCTCTCCCTTTCTGATCGTCTCACTTGCGTTTCGACTTGAGCTGATGATGGTAACCCTATCTTGTGTATTTCAAGATCTCCAATTATTTCTCCTATCCGTGTCTCAATTTTTCATCTTTTTAAGTCAACAGATTCAGTTTTTAATTTCTCTTCCAACTTTACTTTCTCATCTTCTAGAGCTGCAAGTATTTCCTCTAACGTATGAAACTCACTTGTGCTCTGCTCCATTTTCAAAAAATGATTTGAACTAACACTTTTGTAATTTTACAGTGAAAGGAAAGTTAGAAAACTGCTGGGAGAACATGCAATAGGAAACAAGTGACACTCTTCAGTAATTTACAACACTTCAAGAATAGCTTTTACTTCTGTTTCTTTCTCAATTTAACTTAGGAATTAAAAGGTTCCAAACTGAAAATATACAATCTAACCTGGTACCTTAAAGGTGTTGTGACCTTTTGCAAACTGCATTGTCCATAAATGTCGCTCTGGTACCTCTTCTGTCCGGCTGAATGTCCAGCGGATGTGGGAAGAAGCATGCACGTCTTTTATTTGGGCAGCAAACAAAGTCCTTGAAGCATGGCCCTGCAGGAATCTTGCTGCTTGCTCCTGGATTAGGCACGTTTTTCACTGTAACCGCTCCCAAAGTCTTCTTCTAGGTCAGAAAACCACGCTCCAACTGATGTTGACAAGTTTTTTGTTTATTTTGCCACAGCAAATCTTCGCCCTTAACCAATTGCACTCCGGTCAATTTCCCTAAAAACGCCAAAAAATAACGTGCCCAAATTAAATCCAAAGCTGTTCTTCAACCCTTTGCAGCAGGTCTCATTTAAAAGAAAACACTTTGAATTTTTTGGCAAAACAGTCATAATCTCTCTAAGTGCTCCGGCCACTGAGTTACAGTCATCTAAACATAGTGAACTTGAAGAAAATAAATTTGGCCTGGGTGTTTTTTTGGATACAAATGCTTGCAAATAACACACAGCTTCATATCCGGGCTGGAAAATGCAACAGAAATGTAGAACCAAGTGCTATCCAGCTGAGGTCCAAATTTTGTAACAATACCACAAAAAATGAATATATTACACAGCTTTTTCCTCAGGTAGTTCCCAAGGGTTTTTGAACTGTGCCAAATTGTGCCAAATGGCACAGTTTGGAAAAATGTCTGTAACTTTTGAATAATTCAATGTAGAAACTTCATTTTGGCCTCTAATGAAAGGTCACACTCAGGGCTGTGTCTGTGTGTGTGTGTGTGTCCCCCCCCCCCCTCGCTACAGAGGAAAGACATCGCCCGTTGTGCCACGGTCCGTCATGCAGCGATGACACACAGCTGTAATTTACCGATCAGTCAAAAGTCATTTTGATTACAATTTTCAGGGATAAAGAATAATTTAGCTTAGAACACCTTACCTCTTCACAGCAGAAGCGGAGCTGGCGAACTTCTTCCTCATTGTCAGACGAACGCGACGCTGGTCTCGCGACCCGATCAAAACATAATTCCATTATTGCGGTTTTGCACTTCCATGATTGCGGTTTTTGGCGAATGATTTTTCAAAACAAATAACAGTAGTAATTAAAAAACGACTGGTGAACGCGTGCGTGTCACTCAGCCTTTGTCGTCGGCCTCCGTCGGTCTATGATGACCATAGAAGACAATCCTAATGTCTATTCTGCTGGGACAAAAACAAAATAAGCACCGCCTGGCCGAACATGCCGATGCACGAATGGCAGTCGCTGTCATATAGGTTCCACTTGTGGATGGTCTCCGTGCTGTTGGATCTGTGGGGTTCTTCCTGCGGGTCCTTTTTTTATCTGCTGCAGGCAGCAGTCTGTCTTCACCCAGCCTTATAAAAAACAGCTCGCAAACTTCTCTGCTTCAATTGGCTCACTGCATTCACAGCTTTGGTAGGCGGGTCCTTCTTGCTAGGTTTTCAGTCATTGGTTCTTCAAGGTTTCAGAAACCCAATTCGAGGCTCTTTTTAGTCGAATGAGAGGCCACTCAGATGATCTAATCTGTTCGCGGCTGTGTCTGCAGTGGAAGAACGGATATGCAGCTCCCGCAGCTCCATCGTGCGTCCTAGAGCGCACGAGGGCGCTCTCGTGTGCCCTCGTGCGCTCTGGGACGCAGAGACTTGCCCGCCCACGGTACAACTGAGTGCAAGAGGTTAAACACCATGAAAAACTAAAAATACAGACATAAGAAACATGAATACAAGTGAATTATAACACTTAACAAATGTTCATAAACAAAAATAATCACATACCGTGTGCGCCTTCTGCCTAGAATTTAGGAGTTGTTAGTCATGTCACAAATTTCCCAAACAAAGTCCTCTCTCCGCATCTGATTGTGGACAGCCTCCAGCAGCCGTGTGACTCTTCTAATCAGGCATGTGAACAGCGCATACCTACCACCCATTCTTGCACCATATCAGGTCCGGGTCCGCCGCTGGTTTCCTCACAAATATGGAGAACATTTAACAGTCCGGCTGCCTGCAGGAAAACACTCCGTCCTCTCTCCCGACACTTGCTCACACAATGGCGCTGATAGGCGGAGCGAGACGCCTGCACGAGCCCCCTTCATGAGCTCTCCGACTCACTCGCGAGCTTGGCAGCACGAGCGCATATGCGCCGCGATATGGAGGGACTGAAGGCAGAGAAAAGGACACCGCTAACATCTGCAACACTGGCACACACACTCATAAACAAACATTATTTCAGAAAAAGAACCAAAGATACATAAACCTTTTCACTGTGACAGCTACACATTTACCATTAACACTAAAAGAGGCAGAGGTGTAGCTAAACATCTGACAGAGAGAGCACACCAGAGGAGAAGGGGAAGGAGAGCTAGTAGCCATAGCTAGTGGCTAACCCAAACACTGATGAAAGGTGAACAGAAGGCTAAAGAGGGTGATTAGATGACACTGAGTGCGCACACAGGTGCAAGAGACTTGTTAAATAGAAGTGAGAGGTGACATAGATGGGAAAAAAAGCAATTATGATACAATTAAAGGCAATAATCCTCAGGAGAGTGAGGAGAGCTAACCACAGAGGAAACCACACTGACAGCCAGCAACACAGGAAGTGACAATACGCTACCATCAACATCATACCAACAGTAAAATATGGTGGTGGTAGTGTGATGGTCTGGGGCTGTTTTGCTGCTTCAGGACCTGGAAGACTTGCTGTGGTAAATGGAACCATGAAATCTGCTGTCTACCAAAAAATCCTGAAGGAGAATGCCTGGCCATCTGTTTGTGACGTCAAGCTGAAGCGCACTTGGATTCTGCAGCAGGACAATGATCCAAAACACACCAGCAAGTACACCTCTGAATGGCTTAAGAAAAACAAAATGAAGACTTTGGAGTGGCCTAGTCAAAGTCCTGACCTGAATCTGATTGAGATTCTGTGGCATGACCTTAAAAAGGCAGTTCATGCTCGAAAACCCTCCAATGTGGCTGAATTACAACAATTCTGCAAAGATGAGTGGGCCAAAATTCCTCCACAGCACTGTAAAAGACTCACTGCCAGTTATTGCAAACGTTTGATTGCAGTTGTTGCTGCTAAGGGCGGCACAACCAGTTATTAGGTTTTGGGGGCAATCACTTTTTCACACAGGGCCATGTAGGTTTGGATTTTATTTTCCCTTAATAATAAACACCATTTAAAAACTGCATTTTGTGTTTACTTGTGTTATCTTTGTCTAATATTTAAATTTGTTTGATGATCTGAAACATTTAAGTGTGACAAACATACAAAAAAATGAGAAATCAGGAAGGGGGCAAACACTTTTTCACACCACTGTATGCATTTAAAAGTAATGTGAGAGTTACTTTCCAAGCAACTAATTACTTTAATCATGCAGTAATTGGTAACGTAACTCAATTACTTTTGAAAATAACTGTAAAAAGCGCCCCTCTGGGGCAGATGAACAGACTCACTTGCAGGGCAAAGTTGAAACATAATTTATTGCAAAATAAATGCAGCGTGAGAGCAGAGCACAAAATACTGTAAGTTACAATGCCAGTTAATGGTTTGCTGGGGAAGGGGGCCCTCTCTGCAGGAGCGTGCATGTGAGGTGAGTCTCTGCAGGAGTGTGCACATGGAGAGGAGCATTTGAAGGACTTGAGCTCACCTCCTCCGTTGCAGACCCAGCTGAATTGGAAACGACCTTGGGAAAACAAGGAGTTGAGGTGAGTGGTAGAGTAAACTTGGGGGTGACAGCAGAAACAAAATTTGAGGGCTCAGCAGCAATAGAAAATGGCTGCTGAGTCTCCTCACTGGGGACAAGACACCACCTCTCACTAGATGTTGAATTAGATGTTAAAAAATGAGAAAAAAGTACTTGCCTTGCCCCCAACTCCGTTGCTCTGAAGCTGCCACTGCTGTAGAATCCGCCACTGGAGAACCAGATGAATCCCTCCGGCTGGCTGCAGTGACCGTCTGGCTAGAAGCTGTTGTGCAGCGGTGAGAAGCTGGTGTTGGAGCGGAGGGGAGGGGTCTTGTGGAAACCAGGGGACGCTGAATTGTCGGCACAAGCTTCCGGGGTGCTGGGACTGGCGAGTGGTGAGGAAGCATAATGACAGACGGAGCCAGGGGACGCTGATTTGTCAGCACAGTTTCCGGCTTCTTTGGTGAATTCCTCCTCCTTGCGTGATATGTGTTAGATATTAATATTATGTACATAGTTGAGTGTACCAATATGGCGGTGCCCTGGGTGTTTTTCCGGTGTTGGCGTCACGGGGAGTATAAGAGGCCATGGCGGAAGAGACTCTGTCTCTTTGCTGTGGACCACTGACCTGTATGGAGTGACTCCTGTTTAGTTCCTTTTCTTCTAATAAAACACATAAACCGTCACCTCTCCTCCTCATCCTTTTACTGACGTAACATTTGGTGACGAGGATTCAAAGTATGGAGCGAGCCGCTACCGTTTTTCGGCCGTTTCTGGAGGCTCTGGGAGAACCGCCCATGCCCTGGGCCAGGTGGTCTGCAAACTTTCTAGAAACTATCTTATTGCTCTGGACTTCGCTAAGCTCAAAAAGCTGCGTGCTAAGGCCATCCTGGTCCATAATTTGGGAATGGAAGGCCAGAGAATTCTAAGTACCTAGGAGGTGGTGACACGGTCGATGATGTGGTGCAGCTAATGGCGGGTTATTTTCGTGCCCCGGAAAACACCATTGTCAAGGGAATACAGTTTCGGCAGCGACACCAGTGGCCAGGGGAGTCAGTGCAGCAGTTTGTTGCTGACCTGAGCCAGCTGGCTGGAGAGTGCCAATTTAGCATTTTGGAGGAAGAAATGGTCCGCGACCAACTGGCGGAACATGTCCTCAATTCCTCCACCAGTGCACGTCTTCTAACTTATACCGGGGAACTAGCACTGACTGCTGCCATGGAGCTAGCACAGCAGTACGAAGCAGTGGATAAATTGATGAAAAATCTCGGCCGTAGATCTAGAGAGCAAAGCTGGTGAGAGTGATAAAGAATATGCCACCGCTATCAAAGTGAGGTCCGTCCCGGGGACGCCAAGGTGTTATGGCTGTGGGTCCGCTAGGCACCGTTACAAGGCAAGATACTGTCCAGCAAAGGGGAAACGCTGTGGAAAGTGCGGTCTGTTCCACCACTTTGCCAGGGCTTGTAAAAATTTTGAACAAGGAGTCCGAAGACCAGGAGGGGGTCCTTCCACAGATGAACCTACGGTGATTCATACGGTTTCACCAAGCACAGACGATCAAATTTATTGCAATGTGGAATTAGATGGAGTTGTGATACTGCTGTTACTGGACACGGGATCATCAGTTTCTCTGCTAAATTGGCCCACGGTGAAGGAATTTTTCCCACATTATAGAGTGAGTGAACTGCATGCAACCTGTTATGGCTATGGCAGTAACCCTTTTGACATCGTGGGCTCACTACATCTATCGGCGAGGTACAAATCTGCTGCAATGTGTGATGTTTGTTTTGTGGTGTCCGCTGAAGGCTCAAACATTATGGGATGTGACGTGTTCCATGGGCTGGGTTTCACAATAGCCAGCGGTGTGGGAGAGGAGTGGTCTGTGGTCTGGGAGAGGAGTGGCTGTGGGATCGACCTTTTCCATCTCTGGAGGACAAGGAAGTGTGGGACAGTGACAGGCCCGGGTTAAGTCAGGATGGGCCGGACTGACATTATGGAGCGCCATCGCGGGGAGGCTCCGGTGCCAGAGTTCGCGGTACCATGGATGAGGGACCTGAGTGGCACAGACAGACACCTGCAGTGGCGAGTAGAGCCAGCGAGCAGGCACCTTGTAGTTCCGGAGTTGGGCCAAGTACTGCTGTAGAACTGGGCGCTGCCGTGGCTGACTCCACGAAGAAAATGAAAGGGAGCGGGGCGAGATTGAGTGGCACGATTCCCAGACATTCCTACCAGCAGGATCCGATACGGCTCTTGGACCGGGTCAGCAGGACTCTCTGACACCGAAAAGAAACCCAGTCACGGCATCACAGCTCAGGAAGGCCAGTGAGAACTCCCCTAACAATTGGTGATGAGGTCTGCCCTAGGGTCGAGACTCGGCTTGGAGGAGTCCGCAGAACACGGGACCACTGTGATGACCGAGGGCAGTTGCGGGTGGTAAAGGCCCGCGAGGACGGTTATTTACAACTATCTGACGGATCCAGGAGGCACCCGAACAAGTTGTGGCAAGTGGGGGAGACAAAACACCAGCGCAGCCTGTCTCCAGAGTGGAAGCAGTGGAGACGCTCTGGGAGAGAGCCGCTGGATGGACATTCAGAGAACCGGTAGTAGGACTTTAAAAGGAGGGGTTAGCAGTATGTTATATTATGTTATATTATATTATGCTATATTATGCCATGACATGTCTAAGTTAATATTTTAGTTTTGAAACTGCACAACCTGTTGTGTGATTCCCCTGTGTGTGTGTGTGTGTGTGGTGAAAATAGAACACAGCTGTGTGAAGGGTTAAAACAAAGACTGAGGTGTGAAATGCGAATGTTCCCCAGTACTGTGAGTGTTTGAAGTGCTCATGCTGTGGGGTGGGAGTGCTGGGGTGGGAGTGTTGGGACCGCCATTAAATTACTGTGCATATTGTTTGTGAGTGTTTGATGTTTGAAGTGCTTTAGTGTTGTATATAATTGCTTTGGGATTAATTTATTTTCATGGCCCTTTTTGTGTTTAAGGACTGTAATGATTAAAATGGTGGAACAGCCCGCAGGGCCTGTGTTGTGTGCATGGATAGTTTGTATATTTTGATGCTTAGTGTATGAGTCGGGCTTGAAATTTTGGGAGGGCTCAATTAGTGTGCTTGCTATTTTCTTCGGGGGGGGGGGGGGGACGCCGTCATGGCTCTGCAGGAGGCCAGCGAGGCCTACCTGGTGGGTCTCTTCGAGGACACCAACCTGTGCGCCATCCACGCCAAGAGGGTCACCATCATGCCCAAAGACATCCAGCTGGCCCTCCGCATCCGCGGAGAGAGAGCTTAGACTTTCTGCTGCACATCCACCAACGACAATGCTCCGCACTGTGTGTCTATATATATATATATTTATATTAATATGTACATATGTATACTAGCTGCTCTTGTTTTTTCTTGCCTTCTGATTGTTGCTCTGAGTGTTGCTATCCCTGTGCTGTTGCAATTCTGGAATTTCCCTATTGTGGGACTAATAAAGGCCTATCTTATCTTATCTTATCTTAATATTATGTACATAGTTGAGTGTACCAATATGGCAGTGCCCTGGGTGTAGTGGGAGGTGACGCCCCGTCTTTCTGGTGGTGGCGTCACGGGGAGTATAAGAGGCCATGGCGGAAGAGACTCTGTCTCTTTGCTGTGGACCATTGACCTGTACGGAGTGACTCCTGTTTAGTTCCGGTTCTTCTAATAAAATACATAAACCGTCACCTTGCCTCGTCATCCTTTTACGGATGTAACAGTATGGCTGTGAGGCGGGTGAGCAGCGTTTCCCAGAGCCTCTGCTCCACCTTGGGCCACCAAACGCCTGAGAAAGAGACTGGTGGTGATGGTACGGCAGGGAGTGAGAGCCCCTGCAGCCAGGGAAGAGAGCAGAGATTTGGGTGAGCCTCCAAAATGTTGGTGACTGCCTCCCAGCAATACTTGCCATCCTCTGGGAAGCTGTGGGCCGCTGAAACGAGATCCCACAGCATGTCAACAGCCGGCAGCTCTCCTCCCTTCTGCCTCCTCTTTGTCCTGCTTCTTTTGCCTGCTGAGTCCTTTACTGGTTGGGTCCTACTGTCATAAACGCCCCTCTGGGGCAGATGAACAGACTCACTTGCAGGGCAAAGTTGAAACATAATTTATTGCAAAATAAATGCAGCGTGAGAACTGAACACAAAATAAGCTACAATGGCAGTAAACAGTACGCTGGGGGGAAAACCCAAACAGTGAAAATGGAAAACGGTGAGAACAGAACAGAAGCACTTCATGAATGATTTACGTCTTAGGACCCAACAAAGGAATAAGGGAGTTACACCAATAAATAGGAATGAACATAAGAAACTAATGAGCAACAGCCGTGAACAATAATCAGTAAAACAAGGATGAGCTGTGCTGGAAAGGAAGTAAACAAATGACACTGCCAAAATAAAAGCCAACTCAGAAACGAATGATGAAGCAGGAAAATATACAACATACACACGTAACTGAGAAGGAGAAAAATAACAATGAGAATGAGAACTGAGATGAGAATGAAAAACCCAATGACGATAATAATCCATCCATCCATCTTCTTCCGCTTAATTCTTTTCGGGTCGTGGTTGCTGGAGCCTATCCCAGCATCTTTGGGCGAGAGGCAAGGTACACCCTGGACAGATCGCCAGTCCATCGCAGGGCCAACAGAGAGACAGACAACCATTCACTCTCACAGTCATACCGAAGGACAATTTAGAATCCCCAGCATCTTTATAATGGTAAATGGTAAATGGTGTTCACTTATACAGCGCATTTATTGTCATCTCTTGATGACCAAAGCGCTTTACAGATCCTGCCATCCACCCATTCACGTGGTGAATGGGTGGATGGCACACATTATTTTTCACGCATTCACCACCCGGGCGACACGGTGGCGCAGTGGTTAGCACTGCGGCAGCACAACAACTCACTCTTGGCAGGGGGATCCTGGGTTCAATCCCAGCCCCTGACCAACAGTGATCTTTGTGGAGTTTGCATGTTCTCCCCGTGCCTGCGTGGGTTTACTGCGGGATTTCTCCGGTTTCCTCCCACATGCCAAAAACATGCAAGTTAGGTTAACTGGCATCAAAACTAGGGATTCTAAATTGTCCTTAGGTTTGACTGTGAGAGTGAATGGTTGTCTGTCTCTCTGTGTTGGCCCTGGGATGGACTGGCGATCTGTCCAGGGTGTACCCTGCCTCTCGCCCAAAGATGCTGGGATAGGTTCCAGCCCCCCTGCGACCTGAAAAGGATTAAGCGGAAGAAGATGAATGAAGAAAGAGACATTCACCACCCGTGAATGTGTGAAAAATAATAATAATAATAATAATAATAATAATAATAATAATAATAATAATGAATACAATAAAGAACATAAAGCATGGATTGGGTCTGACCTACTCCAGATCACCACAGTAGCTAGTAACTGTAATTAGTTACTGTTTTTTAGTAACTTGCCCAACACTGTTTGTAATTAGTAGTGGAATAGCAGTATGCATACTGTTCCACTGCTAGACATGTGCGTAGTGTTGTAGTCTGCAACAATGGGGCCTGCTGTGCATGCGTTTGATTGTGTGTATGAGCTATGTGACAGCTGGCTAGCTAGATCATGCTATTTATGCTCACAGTGCATAGTGTTTGGGCATTACACCACCAGGTCCAGCTACGGATGTCTCTGCTCACAGTGTTTCTTATGAGATTCTTTAGTTAGCTTAATAAGCCTGAAAAAAAGCCCATAAAGATGCTGTAATCTTAGGTCAAATTAGGTTTGATAGAATTTGCATGTCATATCTGTCTACCTGCATGTTATTGTTATGTTATAACTAGTATGTCTCTTCTTTCTTCCTTTTCCTCCTCTCTCCTCTCAATCCCCCCAGCCAGTTGTGGCAGAAGACTGCCCCTCCCTGAGCCTGGTTCTGCTGGAGGTTTCTTCATATAAGGGTGTTTTTCCTTCCCACTGTTGCCTAGTGCTTGCTCATAGGGAATCGTCTGATCGTTGGGGCTTTTCTCTGAATTACTGACGATTTGCACTGATGTATCTAGTGCAGGGGTGGGCAAACTTTTTGGCTCAGGGGCCACATTGACTTTTAAAATTTGAGAGACAGGCCGGCCCAGCACCAGATGCATATCAAAGCATATCATATCATATCTGATATGATATGCAAAGTTTTTGACTAGTGGGCCACAATGGGTTCTAAAATTTGACAGAGGGGCCAGACCAGGAGCAGATGGATGGAGTGTTTTGGTGACCCACCTCACAGGAGAAAAAAAATATCATGGGATATGTAGAAAACATGTGCTTTAATATCAATTGAAAATGAACAAAGACATTACAACAAAATATCTGTCTTTGAAGCCCCACTGTACTTACTGTAGCTCTTTATTGAAATGACTCTTAAAACACTGAAAATTGAATGAAATACAGCTTTTTTTTTATTACTAACAGTTACTATTTAAAAGCACTGAAAGTTCTGTTATCTGTCAGGATATCATCATCATCACTCTCCTCCTGATGGTTGTGGCTTATATTAATCATATATTCCATACCTACATATGTATAGACATATTAGAATGTTTAGTGATTACATATGTGGAATGACCTCACGCCTATGAACAGGACAAGAGGTCTCAACCGCCAGCGAGGATCAAAGAGCAGACAGAGTCGCAGCGGTGGAGACCGGATCAAACTCCCTGACCACCCAGGGTCAGGTGGAGGAGACGGAGGACAATGGAGGGGGATTATGTTAATGCGGGATGTCAGCTTTGACATGCAATGTCTTTTGTTGAGTGTGGGTATAAGTATGAAGGTCTGACTGCGTTTGACCTCTTATTCTGCTTCTGCATGGAGATGAGACATGTTAGGGAGGTGAAGCTGATATTAAACTTTGATTTATAAAGTCACATCGCTTCTTCATTTCTAACTCCCTACACTGGTGACCAGACGTGAGGATGGAACAGAGACGTTCTCCCGCGATTAACTCATCAGAGGCGACCCAGGCAATGCGCCGGCGCCCATGCAGACAGGGGAACGGATGGAAGACATTCCCCCACAGCAGAAGCTACAGAGAGGGCTCAACCGAGCACCATCCCCAGCCCCGCCGTGAGAGCAGAAGAAAGGCGCTCTCACCCGGCGGACACATCAAGGACGGCCCACACAAGTGCCGTCACCGTCAAGCTGCCAGAATTCTGGCAAGAAGACCCAAGCTCGTGGTTCCAGCAAGCTGAGGCTCAGTTTGCACTGGCGGGCATAACGGCGGACGAGACGGAGTTTTATCACATCGTCACCAAACTCGACGCTGCCACGTCAAGATGTGCGCGGAGCATAATCTAACAGCTGCCCGCCCATGACAAATACAGAGAACTTAAGGCGACCATCGTCGAGAACTTCGTCCCCTCAGCCGAGGAGAGAGCAGAGAAGATCCTGGCGATCTACGGCCACAGAGGATGCAGACCCAAGGCCCTCATGGAGGACATGCTGCAGCTCAAGGAAGAGGAAAACGACAACTTCCTCTTCCAACACATCTTCCTCAGCACTCTGCCGCCACACATGAGAGGGACGCTGGTCAACATGCGGTGCAGCACCCAGCAGGACTTCCGCGCGCTGGCCCGAGAAGCGCAGCAGCTCATCAACGCCTGCGGGGAACAGATGGCCACAGCAGCATCCGCAGATCTCAGCGCGGAAGCCCAGAGCAGCGGAGAACCATAGGCAACCGAGCAGGGCCCGCCCACCATGGCGGCAACACGACCAAGGCGCAGCAAGCGGAATGACATCTGCTATTACCACCACCGTTTCGCCGAGAGGGCATACAAATGCGTGCCCCCCTGCAAATTCAAAAAGTTCGGGAAACGCCAAAGCCGAGAACCGTTAACAGCCGCGGCTCTCGGCGGAAAAAATAAGCTACTTTATGTGACTGACAGACACACCGGGAGACAGTTCCTGATCAACACCGGAGCTCAGCTGAGTTTTATCACCCCTTCCCACGCAGACCGGGCCATGGGTCCCCGGGGAAATGGAGCGATGGCAGCCAACGGCTCGATCATCGACACCTTCGGTGAAAGGAACCTGCCTCTTTGCATCCACGGCCGCAACTATAGATGGACATTTATTGTAGCGGCGGTGAGTTTTAACTTGTTGGGCGCTGACTTTTTGTGTGCACATGGGTTGTTAGTCGATCTAGCAAATAGGCGCTTGGTTAATGCACTGTCATTTGCTTCTATCCCCTGCTCAGCTCGAGTTTCTCCACCACCCGTGCAGGCCAGCGTCACAACAGCAGGAGGTAAGTTTGATCAACTCCTCACCCAATTTCCAGCACTCACAGTTCCAAAATTTTCAGCGACAGTAGCGAAACACGGGGTTGAACACTTCATCCCCACAACAGGCCCACCCGTGTTCGCCAAAGCTCGACGCTTAGACGCGACCAAGCTCGCCATAGCACGGGACGAGTTTGCCACCCTGGAAAAATTAGGCATTATTAGACGCTCGAAAAGCCCCTGGGCATCGCCACTCCACATGGTCCCGAAAACCGACAGTTCTTGGAGACCTTGCGGCGATTACCGCAGACTAAACAATGCGACAGCGCATGACCGCTACCCAATTCCTCACATTCAAGATTTTTCACTATATCTGGCGGGTGTGCGCATTTTTTCTAAAATAGACCTGGTCCGCGGCTATCACCAAGTCCCCGTTCGAGCAGAAGACATTCCTAAAACGGCTGTAATAACCCCTTTCGGTCTTTTTGAATTTTTGCGGATGCCGTTCGGCCTCAAAGGCGCTGCTCAAACCTTTCAGCGTATGATGGACGCGGTATTACGCGACCTCCCCTTCGTGTTCGTCTACCTCGACGATATGCTGGTAGCCAGCCCGTCAGAGGAAGAACACGAACAACACCTCACTACAGTTTTTCAGAGACTAGAAGAGCACGGGTTAATAATCAACCCAGCCAAATGCAAATTCGGCGTGTCACAAATTGATTTTTTGGGACACAGAGTTTCACCGAAGGGGGCAGTCCCATTGCCAGACAAAGTCCGCGCGGTAAAAAATTTTCCACGACCACAAACGGTCAAATCGCTGCAAGAATTTTTGGGAATGGTGAATTTTTACAACCGTTTCCTCCCCCGCGCAGCTCAACTCATGCAGCCCCTGTATGCCGCGCTCAGAAAACAAAAGCCTTCCAACGCGGTCGAATGGACCCCGGAGCGCGAACACACCTTCGCGGAAGTAAAAAGTGCTCTAGCGAATGCCACATTGTTGGTTCACCCCAATCCCTCGGCCCGCATAGCGTTAACCACAGACGCTTCAGACCTGGCCATAGGGGCAGTCGTGGAGCAACATGTTGGCGGAACCTGGCAACCTTTAGCATTTTTTAGCAAATCTTTAAACCAAACCGAGCGTAAATACAGCACTTTTGACAGGGAGCTGCTAGCGCTTCATTTATCCATCCGCCACTTCCAGTTCTGGTTAGAAGGGCGGCGCTTCACAGCTTTTGTAGACCACAAACCGCTCACTTTTGCGATGGCTAAAATTTCAGAACCATGGTCAGGCAGGCAGCAAAGACAGCTAGCTGCAATTTCAGAGTTCACCACAGACATTCGACATGTGGCAGGCAAACTTAACGTGGTAGCAGACTGCCTCTCTCGCGCTGTGACATCGCCAGAGCACGAGGAGACAGATTATACTACCTCAGCCGCAAACGGTTCAAAACGGTAGGAGATGCAGATGCGCTTGTCCTTTTTCTTCTATTCAATGTGCGTCCCCAGTGCCAAAACTCAACAACAACCAGCGCATACGTCAAACAGGTTCAAACGGTTCAAAACGGTAGGAGATGCAGATGCGCTTGTCCTTTTTCTTCTATTCAATGTGCGTCCCCAGTGCCAAAACTCAACAACAACCAGCGCATACGTCAAACAGGTTCATTTTGTCTTCTTTCAATTATTTATCCTTTTTTTTTTTTTTTTTTCCTTTGAAAGACAAAAGTAAAATAGAAAGATGTCTTTACCTTCTTTACATGTTTCAACTGCACTGCAGCCTTCATCTGAAGGCTGCACTGAAGGCTGCAGTGCAGTTGAAACATGTAAAGAAGGTAAAGACATCTTTCTATTTTACTTTTGTCTTTCAAAGGAAAAAAAAAAAAAAAAAAAAAAAAAGGATAAACAACCAGCGCAGACGGAGCAGAGTCACGGCTCGCTAGTATGTGGAGCGTGTTATATTTGATCTGGTGCGCATTGTTTATTTTGAGAACGTACGTGCACCTGCGCGCCACTTATATGCACCCCTTAACAGAAATGATGTGTAACATGTAAGGCTTATTGAACAAATTATTTTTCAAATGCATTTTTTACATAACACAACGGAGAAACTTACTTTCAGTTTTAGTGGGAACAGTGTTGCTGGTCTCCCTTTTTAGCCAGCGCATCAAAGTCTGGAGTTAGGTTTGTTGTGGCGATTCTCAGGATGGATCTGAGGTGTTGGTCTGTTAACTTGGATCTGTGGCCGGCTTTGTTCATGTTCATGACGCTGAACGTCTGTTCACACACGTAGGTCGAGCCGAACAATGGCAGCATCTTCTGTGCCGTCCTCCAGAAGTTTGGAAACGCGGCTTCATTAAGTGAAGCATAAAAGTCATTCAGTTTAAGAGAGTTGAACTTCTCTTTTAAGACGGGGTCAGACTGAAGATCGATCAGTTCCAGCTGCAGCTCCTCTGGTGCTGTTTCAGGGTCTTGTGACAGTGGACAGGCCACCAAATGAAGTCACTTGTCAGTTTTTTCAAAATCAGAAAACCGACAGCACAATTCTCCGTGCAGCGCATCCAGTGACTCTCTGTATTCCTTCACTTTTGTGCTGGCCTCTTTCAGCGTGGCTAGTGTGGGAAAATGAGTGAATGACTTCTTTAAAATTTGCCTGGAGAATAAAGCCAGCTTGGATTTGAAGGCTTTCACGTTTGTGTACATGTCGTGCACAAACTGATCCTTCCCCTGTAGCTTCACGTTCAGCTCATTCATGTGTGAAAATATGTCCACAGCAAACGCAAAGTCACAAAGCCAGTTCTTGCTGCTCAGCTCAGGAAATTCGTCGGCCTTCCCCAGTAACTCCAAAAATGCACCAATCTTCTCTTTGAGCTCCCCCACTCGTTGAAACACTTTGCCCAAACACTTTGCCCAAACTTAACCAGCGGACACGGGAGTGATAAAGTAGGTCCTGGTGGTCCGCATCAGTTTCCTCCAGAAATGTAATGAACTGACGGTGCTGAAGTCCCCTTGCCCGTATAAAGTTGACAAGTTTTACGACAGGATTCACAACATGATTCAGCTGTAATACCGATTTACATAGAGATTCCTGGTGGATGATGCAGTGAAGGAAAATAACATCCTGGTCAGGGTTTTCATCTTTCACTTTATTCTGGATTCTCCTCGGCAGGCCAACATTTTTCCCCGTTAAATCTGGAGAGCCATCTGTGGTGACGCTGGTGAATTCACTCCAAGGGAGCTTCATATTTTCGATGACAGCAGACACCCGGTTGTACAAGTCCTCTCCCCGTGTTTTTCCTTTCAGATACTCCATTGTCAAAAACTCCTCCGTTATTTCAAAAGTATCGTTAATCCCTCAGATAAAAATGAGGAGCTGAGCAGTGTCTTTTACATCGTTGCTTTCATCCAGTGCTAATGAATATAACGTGAACGACTCCGCCTTTTTATTTAAGTCGCTGGTTATATCTTCATCTATCAGTTCCACACGGTGAGTCGCTGTCCTGCTTGATAAACTTTTGTTTTCAAATTTGTCTTTGCTCTCTGGACACAAGACACCTGCTGTCTCCACCATACATTCTTTTAAAAACTCGCCTTCAGACGGAGGCATGCTGGCCTTTGCTAATTTGAATGAAAGCATAAAACTCGCCTTGGTACTTAACTCTTGAATGGCAGTTTGACGGTGAAAAATTTTTTGTTGAGTCTGTAAATTAGCTGCCAACCTCTGAGCAGTAGCCTCCCATTCTTTTGTTGACTGCTTGCTAGCATAGTTAGCATGCTTTTTGGCAAAGTGCCAGCTGATATTATATTCTTTAAAAACCGCAACAGCCTCTTGGCATATCAGGCATACAGCAGTTGTTCGGTGTTCGGTGAAAAAATATTTAGGTGTCCACTGCTTATTAAACACTCGACATTCTCTGTCCACTTTCCTTTTCTTAAGTCCGCTCATCTTTACAGAAGGGCTGAGGGGTCAAAGAGTAAATAAAGCGCAAATGTGGCGTAATATGCCACACCTCAACAAAGGTCAGTGTATCTACAGTGTGTCATCTAGTGGGAAAACGTGAGAATTGCAGGGAAAATAAAACATTAACAAGGTTTATTAATATAATTTCTTCAAGTTTGGCGGACCGGATTAAAAAGTTTAATGGGCCGCAAATGGCCCCCGGGCTGTAGTTTGCCCATGCCTGATCTAGTGCCTTGAGATGACTTTTGTTGTGACTAGGTGCTATACAAATAAAGGTGAATTGAATTGAACCAGTGTAGCAAGTATGGTGACCCTAGAGAACTTTACACATTCGATAGTAAGAGGTCATAGGGAGTGCCAACCTTTACCTTTGACCTTTTGACCCCAAATCTGTAGTCAGAGGTTATGATCTCAGAGTGAACCTGTGTACCAGGTTTGGTGACCCTAGCTTTTTTGTTGTTGAGATATACTTTATAAGGCATTTTGATGTTAACCTTTGATGTTGCAATCCTAAAACCACAGTCACACTTCAGGGTCACAGGGTGAACCTGCGTACCAAGTTTGGTGGCCCTCGGTTTACTCGTACAGTAATAAGGCATAAGGAATGTTAACCTTGACCTTTGACCTTTTGACCCCAAACCCACTGTCAGAGGCCAGGATCCCAAGGTGAACCTGTGTAGCAAATTTGGTGACCCTAGCCTTCTTTGTTGTTGAGATATAGTTTATAAGCCATTTTGAGGTTGACCTTTGACCTTGTGATCCCAAAACCACAGTCACACTTCAGGGTCACAGGGTGAACCTGTGTACCAAGTTTGGTGGCCCTAACTTTAGTTAGTTAGTTAATTCCCTTCCACAGCATGTGGAACACCAATTGGTGTATGGGGCGGCGCCTATCTCCGTTTCAAGGCCCTAACTTTACTTATACAGTAATACGGCATAAAGAATGTTAACCTTGACCTTTGACCTTTTGACCCCAAACCCATAGTCAGAGGTCAGGATCCCAAGGTGAACCTATGTAGCAAGTTTGGTGACCCTAGCTTTCTTTGTTGTTGAGATATACAGTATCTCACAAAAGTGTGTACACCCCTCACATTTTTGTAAATATTTTATTATATCTTTTCATGGGACAACACTGAAGATATGACACTTTGATACAATGTAAAGTAGTCAGGGTACAGCTTGTATAACAGTGTAAATTTGCTGTCCTCTCAAAATAACTCAACACAGCCATTAATGTCTAAACCACTGGCAACAAAAGTGAATACACCCCTAAGTGAAAATGTCCAAAACTGTGCCCAGTTAGCCATTTTCCCTCCCTGGTTTCATGTGACTCGTTAGTGTTACAAGGTCTCAGGCGTGAATGGGGAGCAGGTGTGTTAAATTTGGTGTTGTCACTCTCACACTCTCTCATACTGGTCAGTGGAAGTTCAACATGTCACCTCATGGCAAAGAACTCCGAGGATCTGAAAAAAAGAATTGTTGCTCTACATAAAGATTGCCTAGGCTATAAGAAGATGGCCAACACCCTGAAACTGAGCTGCAGCACGGTGGCCAAGACTATACAGCAGTTTAACAGGACAGGTTCCACTCAGAACAAGACTCACCATGGTCGACCAAAGAAGTTGAGTGCACGTGCTCAGAGTCATATCCAGAGGTTGTCTTTTGAAAATAGCTGTATGAGTACCGCCAGCATTGCGGAAGAGGTTGAAGGGGTGGGGGCCAGCCTATCAGTGCTCAGACCATACGCCACACACTGCATCAAATTGGTCTGCATGGCTGTCGTCCCAGAAGGAAGCCCCTTTTAAAGATGATGCACAAGAGAGCCCGCAGTTTGCTGAAGATAAGCAGTCTAAGGACATGGATTACTGGAATCATGTCCTGTGGTCTGATGAGACCAAGACAAACTTATTTGTTTCAGATAGTGTCAAGTGTGTGTGACGGCAACCAAGTGAGGAGTATAAAGACAAGTGTGTCTTGCCTACAGTCAAGCATGGTGGTGGGAGTGTCATGGTTTGGGGCGGCATGAGTGCTGCCTGTCATGAGCCAAGCTGGTGGTTCCCAAGCTCAGGCTTCATGATGGTTTCCTGTTCCATATTATCTGTGTTTTATGCTACCTTTGGCTTTCCATATTTTTCTGTGCCTCCTGCCTCTGGTAGCCACTCCCCCCTCTCCTGTCAGTTTCTGACTGGTGATTCCAATCTGTCATTGTCTGTTCCTCTCCCTGCTCAGGTTCACACATTCACACACACTCACACACACACACTCTCACCCATACACACACTATCATCCACACCTGCTCTCCATCAACTCTTCAATCACTGATTCGCACCAACAATGCACAGGAGGACGGACAGGGCTTAAGTAACACCAGCCCTGATGATCACCGTGATTGCTGGCCATCCAAGATGTGTATTAGGGTGTTTTCACACCTACAGGCTTTAGTTCGTTTCAATCGAGCTCAAGTTTGTTTTCTCCGTTAGTGCGGTTCATTTTGTCTGGTGAGAACATGGTAATTGCACTCAGGTGCGCACCAAAACGACCATACCGAGACCTCCTGAAAGAGGTGGTCTCAATTAGAATCAAATGGTGAACTCTGGTGTGGTCCTGCAGGTGAGAAAGTGACCGTAATAAAACAGGACCAGCGGCACACAGTAAAACATTTTATGCCACTGTACATACCTGAGAGATCTTTGAAAATATTTGTGGCAGAGCACGGCAGACGTTCGCTAGTCAGAGGCTGGGCTGCACTGTTTGTTTACATGTACAGTGCGAGGCAGTTACACTTCCTGTCCGTTACTCCACATGGTCTGTGTGGAACCTCGGTATGCCTCTGCACTGAACTGAAGGTGCTGTACTGAAAAATCTGAATCTGAATACATATACTGCTACACCCCTATCTCAGTGTATATCAAACCATGGTCGTCGTCGTTCTACTCATGTCTGAGCATTCATGACTTCAATAATAAAGTTTCATCAGTAATGTTGGTTTTGGGTCATGTTCTAACAAGTGGAGATAGACTTCTTGGAGAGTGAGACAATTCCATCTGTCCACCATAGTTTCTGTCTTCCTCTGCTCCTTTTTCCTTCAACTAACCAAACATAATTAGTTTCTACAGATTTTCTCCTTGTTACCAAGTTTCAAAACAATCAGACCAAAACTATAGGAGAAGTTTATTTCACAAAAGGGGGACTGACGGATGGACCCATAGCATAATCCCCCTTCGGTCTTCACCCAAAGCGCTCTTCAACCTCTCTGGGGTTCAACCGGCAGGGAATAAAAACTACTGGACAGATTTGGATGGAATTTTCACCGAAAGTGGCCCTTGGTCTCCAGAGAAATCCATTAGATTTTGGTTCTCATCCAAGACCGCATACCTCCGCCAAGGCTCTATCTCCTCACAAAAACTGCTGGACAAAGTTTGATGAAATTTTCACTAGAGGTGGCTCTTGGGCTTTACATGAACCCATTACATTTTGGAGGGGATCCATGAGTGGCCCAGCTGGTGTCCTGGTGCAGCCACAACAACCTGCAGCTGAATGCTCTGAAGACAGCGGAGATGATTGTGGACTTCAGGAAAGTCACATCCCCCCTGCCCCCCCTCACCATCACAGGCTCTCCCATCACCTTTGCAGATTCCTTCCGCTTCTTGGGCACCACCATCACCCGAGACCTCAAATGGGAGCCAACCATCAGCTCCCTCATCAAAAAGGCCCAGCAGAGGATGTTCTTTCTGCGGCAGCTGAGGAAGCTCAAGCTACCCACCAAGATGTTAGTGCAGTTCTACACGGCCATCATCGAGTCCATCCTCACCTCCTCCATAACTGTGTGGTACGCAGGAGCCACTGCCAGGGACAGACTAAGGCTGCAGCGCGTTGTGCGCACTGCTGAGAAGGTGATAGGCTGCAAGCTCCCATCTCTCCAGGACCTGTACATCTCCAGGACCCGGAGGCGTGCTGGCCGGATCATAGCCAATCCTTCACATCCTGGTCACGTGCTGTTTGCCCCCCTCCCCTCAGGTAGAAGGCTTCGGTCCATTCAGACTAAAACCTCCCGGCACATGAACAGCTTTTTCCCCTCTGCCATCAGACTGCTGAACACTAAGTGACTTTTGACTCTCGTGCACTATGTACAGCCGCTCAACCAGACTCATGTCAATCATCACTGTTTTTCTGTTGCATTATTGACTGCACTATGTGGTACTTCACATTATCTGCTACATGCTAATTTTTTAAAACTGCCTTGACTAGTACTACTCATTATTACTAGTATTATTATTATTATTATTACTTATTATTACTTATTTTTCTACACTTATTGCACGTTTCTAGTCCTTTAGTTTTTTAGTTTATCCCTTTTTCTCATTATGTTTTTAATGTTGCAGCATGGCACCGAGACAAATTCCTAGTTTGTGTATCACATGAACAATGGCAATAAACCTGATTCTGATTCTGATTCTGATTCTGAGTACATACCTCCACAGAGGCTCAGTCTTCTAGCAATGGTTTAGCAGGACTACACAAAAAACTACTTGATGGAGTTTGATGAAATTTTCACTAGAGTTGGCCCTTTGGCAACAAATGAAGCCATTAGATTTTGGAGGTGATCCTTGAGTGCATACCTCCACCAAGGTCCTGTCTTGCAATATATGAAGGGATGGAGGCAGGGAGCTATGGACAGATGGATGGACAAAGGTAGGGAGGGAAGGAGCCTTGGCAGAGGTATGTGCTCTCTGAGTGCTTTTCTAGTTTACTTTTCTTTACTCACAAAATTTGTATGTTTGAAAACGGAGTGTTCTGTGAACTGCAAAACAAATTTCAGTGATGACTGACAATAAAGTTGTATCATATTGTATTGTATTGTATCGTATTGTTACCAAAAGAATAAGGCTGTGGATACAAGTGGCAGAAATGAGTTTTCTCCACATGGTGGCAGGAGTTGTGGCAGGTGAGAAAGAAGCAATAGAAAATGAATGTATGTATGTAAATAAATACATGAATAAAATGCTTTGAAGCTAGGTAGGGTTCTTACTATCCTGCTAAAGCCCACTTAGCAATTCAACAGGTTTAAAGAGGTATTAAAGAATTTCTTGAAATTAAAATATTATAAAATAATAAAACTAATAAAATAAAATAGTTAGAAAATAATCTGACAATATCAAAAGGTGATCAACCAGAAATACTGGGGTCATAATCACCCGGTTGTGTGAAGCCTCCACCCCACTGAATAGGTGTGTAATCACACCCATGTATCATTTACTGGAAATGGGTGTAGCCATTATAATTAGGGTTCCAAGCAGCTATGCTGCCTGAAACCTGTTGTTTTTGTTCTGATTCTTCTTATTATTTTTCTCTGCTAAAAGTGCATGTGTGGTACACCCAAATAGGGCACCACATTTGGAAATAATACAGAGAGACTGTCATTTTATTTTTATTTTAAGAGTATCTAAATATATTTTGAGATTGTGGACGATCAATAATATTAACATTAGATATGTAGCCCTGTATAAATATTTAAGAGTAAGCAGCGGAACCTTAGGCACTGCGGTCGTTCCACCTCAGGTAAACAAATAGGGTGCACTTCCGGCCCCCCCTTTAGTACTATC